>QXTE01000964.1:1196-17220 GCA_003942145.1 Platysternon megacephalum
CTCTAGCTTATCTAATGTGGAATGGCCCTAATTACCATTTACACACATTTCTAACATGTGTCTAAAGGTTGAATCTGGGTCAATTAGCCTGCAAGTTGCTTAACCCTCTCTGGCCGTGTGTCACAGAAGTTTAGATCTTGTGTGGATTCTCCCATGTTTAGTGAGGTGTGATCTCTGTGTGTAACTTCTCCCACAGTCCAAGCACTTATAGGGTCTCTCTCCAGTGTGGATTCTCTGATGTGAAACAAGGGCTGATCTGCTTATGAAACTTTTCCCACAGTCCAAGCACTTATGGGGTCTCTCTCCTGTGTGGATCTTCTGATGTGCTATAAGATGTGATCTGTGTGTGAAACATTTTCCACATTCCAAACACTTATGGGGTCTCTCTCCTCTGTGGATTGCCTGATGTTTAATTAGGTCTGACCTCCGTACGAAATTTTTCCCACAGTCTAAGCACTTGTAGGGTCTCTCTCCTGTGTGGATTGCCTGATGTTTCATAAGGTCTGACCGCCGTACAAAATTTTTCCCACAGTCCAAGCACTTATGGGGTCTCTCTCCTGTGTGGATTTTCTGATGTTTAGCAAGTTCTGACCCCCGTATGAAACTTTTTCCGCAGTCCACACATTTGTGAGGTCTCTCTCCTGTGTGGATTCTCTGATGTAAAAGAAGGGATGATTTGATTCTGAAACTTTCCCCACAGTCCAAACACTTATAGGGTCTTTCTCCTGTGTGGATTTTCTGATGTTTAACAAGGGCTGACCTCTGTATGAAACTTTTTCCACAGTCCACACATTTGTGAGGTCTCTCTCCTGTGTGGATTCTCTGATGTTTAGCAAGGTCTGACCTCTGTTTGAAACTATTTCCACAGTCCACACATTTGTGAGGTCTCACTTCTGTGTGGATTCTCTGATGTTTAATAAGGTCTGATCTCCATATGAAACTTTTTCCACAGTCTAAGCACTTATGGGGGCTTTCTCCTGTGTGGATTTTCTGATGTAAAACAAGGGCCGATGTGATTCTGAATGTTTTCCCACAGTCCAAGCACTTATGGGGTCTCTCTCCTGTGTGAATTCTCTGATGTTTAACAAGGGCTGACTTCTGTATAAAACTTTTTCCACAGTCCACACACTTGTGAGGTCTCTCTCCTGTGTGGATTCTCTGATGTTTATCAAGGTCTGATCTCTGTATGAAACTTTTCCCACAGTCTATGCATTTGTGGGGTCTCTCTCCTGTGTGGATTCTCTGATGTTTAACAAGGTCTGACCTCCGTATGAAACTTTTCCCACAGACTAAACACTTATGGGATCTTACTCCTGTGTGGAATGCCTGATGTTTAACAAGGTCTGACCTCCATATGAAACTTTTTCCACAGACTAAACACTTATGGGGTCTCTCTCCTGTGTGCAATGCCTGATGTTTAAAAAGGGCTGACCTCCGTCTGAAACGTTTCCCACAGTCTATGCACTTGTGAGGTCTCTCTTCTGTGTGGATCCTCTGATGTTTATCACGGTCTGACCTCTGTATGAAACTTTTCCCACAGTCCATGCACTTATGGGGTGTATCTCCTGTGTGGCTTATATGATGTGTAATTATTTCTGACTTCCAAATGAAACATTTCCCGCAGTCGAGGCATTGAGCGGGTTTCTCTTCTGTGTGGCATTTCCATTGGTTATTAATGTCTAAGGGGTTATTGAAGCTTTCCCCACGGTCCAAGCATTGAAGGGGTTTCTCTCTAGTATGGATTGTCTGATGTGTTTCAAACTGTGTGCTCAGAATGAATCTTTTCCCACACTGGAGGCAGTGCCAGGGTGTCTCTTCCTTGGGGTTTGTCTGCTGCGCTCTGGGATCCTTGTCTCCTCTCCCACAGTTAATAGATTCATAGTCTTTCTTCCCTGGGTGGTTTCCCAGCAGCCTCTCTGGGTCGTTTCCCAGCATCCTCTCTGACCGCTGCCAATTTGCCCAGGCTTCTCCCTGTTCCAAGCACTGGGAAAAATTCCATGCAGCACTTCCCATAAAGGTCTCCTGTGGTTCCACTTTACCAGTAACTTCTGCATCATGATTCTCCTCTTCATTCTCACTCACTCTCTCATCACCTGCTGGGAGAGAGACAATCCAGACAGGAGTCATTGTGCTGGGGAGAAAGAGGAATAGCACCAATGGAAACCCAACACAAAGACTCAGCAATTGGATTCTGCCTCCTCTTCTCACCCAAACACTCACAGGGAAGGAAACCTGGAAAGGAAACTCCTGCAGCTAACAGGGTGGGTGGAAAGCCGTGAGTGATATCTGCTGACTACAGCCCTGCCATGGGTGAGAGGAGGAAGAACTGAGGGCGTTACTCACACCATATTTTTGGGAGTCTCAACTTTTTCCGTCATTCCCCAGATGGTTTCTGTGTCAGTCCTCACCTGTATGGGCGCCTCTCGGGATCTCTCTTTCTTCACAGGCCTGGAGATCGGGCACCCACGGCTCTTCCCCTCGTTCCAGCTGGGCAATCAGTTCAGGTTGGGGAATGGGAAATCCTGTACAGGGGTGAAATCAGACCAGATCAGGGTGTTACGGGATGCTCCATATGCTTTCTGAAAATATGCTTATCAATATAAATATGACATAACTGGAACATGCTTTATGCAAAAGGTCCCATGTAAGGTATCATTGGAAAAGTTGTAATCTACTGAATATGGTTTTCCTATTTGTATGTATGTATCATTCTTATATTTACAGTTAGGAATATGAAGTACAAATCTACGGTCTCATTATAATTATGCTAAGTGAGGGTCATTAATGATTCTTTAAGAACTTGATTGCTGCATTTATCCAGAACAATGGGCTGAGAATGTTTTTTTTTACCTATAAGTCTTCCTGTGTAGGTGAGGATCAGCCCATGAAAAATGGAGACTAGGGTCTTACAGAGGCATGGGACCATGTCACCTGATACTGGAATCCATTTTATACCGTGGACTTTTCCATAAGGAACTGGGAGGGGGTCAAGCTGGAACAAAGGACTCCCTCCCTTTGCCAAATCTATATAAGGGGGCTGCCAGTCATGGTGAGGAGACCCCTGCTTATAACCCAAGATGTCTGCTGGAACTAATGGATACTGAACAGGGGAAAGGATTGCGCCCAGATTAGATCTAAGTCTAGTCTGTGAAAGAAGGTTACTGAAACTTTTGTGAGGGTGAGAAACTATTATTTGTAACCAGTTTCTAGTGTATTAAACTTAGCTTTGCATGTTTGTTTTATTTTGCTTAGTGACTTACTTTGTTCTGTCTGTTATTACTTAAAACCACCACTTTTTATACTTAATAAAATCACTTTTGCTTATTAATAAACCCAGTGTAAGTCGTTGTTACTGGGGGGGGCATCTCTCTCTTTTAGTGATGAAGAGGGCGAACACTGAGGAAGTTACCCTGTATAACCTCTATACAGAGTACGACGGATTTATCTGGGGTTTAGATCCTATTGGGGCTGGGTGCCTGAGTGCTGGAGATAGGTATCTTGCTGTGCTGTTTTCAGTTAAGATTTGCAGCTTCGGGGCGTGGCCCGGACCCTGTATCTGTGCTGCAGCAGGTTAGCGTGTCTGGTTCAACAAGAGAGGGTACTGGGGGCCCAAGCTGGCAGGAAAACAGGCTCAGTGGTCATTTCAGCACATCAGGTCATTTCAGCACCCAAGGGGGTCTCTGTGACTGAACTATTCATACAGGGTGCATGGAGCATTGGGGGAGTGTCTGTCACAAAGGGCACTGTGGGAACGGAACCTGTCCCCGTGCTGTGCTGGTGGGAATATGGAACCTAAGATGACAAGAACTTGGTCACTTAGCCACCTTGGGGGAGGCAGGCATCAGGGGAGGTGACGGGAATTTTTACACCCTCACTAGGAGTTCCTAGGATCTGTGCTCTCTGGGGGACTTGCTGACGCACACCCAGCTCTGGCATTAAACCTTTGCCTATTTCTAAACCTGCAAAGCCCAGAGCCCTCCCCATGGCTGGAGCTATTTGCAAGAAGGGAGGTGAACAGGGAATTGAATCTATTTCCCCATGTTAAGTATCCTCACACCTTTTTGTCAACTGTCTGAAATGGGCCATCTTGATTATCACTACAAAAGCTCATCTTAATTATAATAGCTCATCTTAATTAATTAGCCTCTTACAGTTGGTATGGCAACTTGCACCTTTTCATGTTCTCTGTATCTTCTTACTATATATCTTCTTACTCTATGTTCCATTCTATGCATCTGATGAAGTGAGCTGTACCCCACGAAAGCTTATGCACAAATAAATGTGTTAGTCTCTAAGGTGCCACAAGTACTCCTGTTCTTTTTGCGGATACAGACTAACACGGCTGCTACTATGAAATGTGTCTGACTGGGAAACAATACAGACAGGATAATGAATGAATTATGTCCCTTTGAAACCTGGAGGAATGGGGATGAGCTAGCATGTTGTCACGGAGTCCCCAGGCGATGCTTTGGAACTGCTCCCCACAAAGCCAGTCAGGACTTTGGGGAGCCTCCTCTCCCTTGGAGCAGACTGTCTTCAGGGCAAGAAGTTCACACGGCTTCACCTTCCTGGGTCTGACCTTGGAGCATTCAGCATATGCCCCTCCATGCGCTTCCCACAGCGAGTCCACCCAGGCGGGGTCCTGGGGAAGCCAGAGGGTCCTGCACCCCCACTTCGCAGTCAGACGTGACTCTTAGCCAGCCAGTAAAGCAGAAGTTTATTAGATGACAGGAACACGGTCTAAAACAGAGCTTGTAGGTACAGAGAACGGGATCCCTCAGCTGGGTCCATTCTGGGGCCCAGCGAGCCAGACAACCCCATCTGCACTCACTTCCCGTCCCCAGCCAGCTCCAAACTGAAACCCCCCCCCCAGCCCCTCCTTCTCTGCTGAGTTCCTTTCCTGGGCCAGGGGGGCACCTGATCTCTTTGTTCTCCCACACCTTTAGCATCCCCTTCCAGGGGGGAAGGGCCCCAGCCATTAGTTGCCAGGCGACAGAGTGTCGGCCAGAACCTGAGGCACCCACACAGTATTCAGAGGAAACATTAAGAACAGTCCCACTTCGTCACACATGTCCATTAGGTTTTGACACCTGTAACCCATTGGAGAGGGCACGGAGATGCAAGTCTCTCTCACGGCAGCTGTGCATTACACAAAACATTCCCCTCTGATCTAACTGACCAGGGAAGAACCTAACCAGACTCCGACACACTGACCCACGGCTTCTAATAACCGAGGGGACGGGAATCCCTTACCCAGCGAGGTCACTGTCTCGTAATTCTCCTGCATGACGTCCCTGTAGAGGGCTCTCTGAGCGGGGTCCAGCAGAGCCCCCTGCTCCTGGGTGAAATACACAGCCCCCTCCTCGAAGGTCACCGGCATCTGAAACAACAAGTGTCCCCCACGCAGCACCTGCTGCCACAGCCACAAGCCCGCTATTCACAGGGAAAGGAAAAGAACTCGCAGCTCTGGGAGGGCCAGAGTAACAAACTCAGACCCCTACTGTTCAGATCAGCGAGGAGGCTTCAGGGGGTGGGGAGAAGGTGATAGCTACTTGTCCCCCCCAGCACACAGAGCATGGCAGGGTCTTCTCATTTCCGACACGCCTGCCAGCCATAGGCTGATACAGGAAGCAGAGCTCTGAGTCGGGGACAGGGACAGGAATCCCAACAGCTTCCCTGCGTATTTCACAGCAGTCTCTGCCCAGTGGGTTCAGGCTCCAGCCCTGTGCAGGGGGTTGTGTCCTGTTTTTGAATTGGGCGAATGTCCCTCTCACCCACTGCCACCAATGGTCCTACTCAGAAAATCAGCAGGTATATCACACCCTGTCTCCTCCCTGCTTCTCTCTCCCCCCGCCAAGCAGCTCCCTGAAAATCCCCTACCTGAGCTGGCTCCATCACAGCCATTTCCCTTCCCCGTCTCCTGGAAGACGGGCCGATCTGGAGCGAAACGTGGACGTGATTCCTCAGCCTGTCGGGGTGAGAGGGGCGATGGGGGAGGTTACAGAAGGGGCTGGAGTCCATGTCATGCCCCGATTCCCACCAGCCTCTTCAAGCCCTCCCAGTAACAGCATCTCTGAGCCAAATACTAAAAAAAGAGCAGAATCAAAGGGGCCACTTTGCAGTGTAAACCCCTCTCCCTTAGCAACAGCCGGAGCCCTCTGGTGGCAACACCTGAAGAATGAGCTGCCCGGGACTCCCCCGGCAGCCCCCAGGGACAGGCAGGCAGAGGCTGATCCCATTGGCCCATCTGCACTCTCCCCCGGCCAGAGCCAGCTGTGACTTCGGTCTGACACCGGTGTGGCTGAGATCTGAATCCTGCACGGAAATCAGACCAAGACCCAGGGCAACCCGGGCAACCCCTTAACACTCAGGAATCAGAGCCCCAAAGATCATGAGCGTGTCTCTTTTTTTAGAGTGGTAGTCTGTATTAGCGAAAAACAATGAGAAGTCCTTGTGGCACCTTAGAGACAAACAAATTTATTTGGGCATAAGCTTTCGTGGGCTAGAATCACGAAAGTTATGCCCAAATAAATTTTTCTAGTCTCTAAGGTGCCACAAGGACTCCTCACTGGTTTTTCTCGTTTTTTAATAAATCCAATGTAAGCTGGGAGCAGTGTGTGTGTGTGTGCGCAGGAAGGGAGTGGGGGTTGCAAGTGGATATTTGCCTTGTAACTAGGCACTGCCAGGGAAATGTAACTTGGACAGACAGCATTGTCTGTTACCTCTGTTGTACATGGGGATGGTCGTATCGGTGAGTCTGTTACTGCGATGGATGTTCACAAAGGTGTGAGGCACAGTCTGGCAGGTGTAACAAAAACATATCAAGCTCACTTCACTCATGTGATGAGTTTTGAGACCAGCCTGTGAAATCAGTCAGCACTGCCCTCAAATTATAACATTACAATAGAAACAGGAACTGTTAGTGTCACCGTGAGATGTGATTGCTGAAGCTACTCGCAACTATTAATATTTCCCATGATGATTTGCTTTACAAATATGAATACCATGGCACAATTACATCCCTCCGCACAACGCTAATGAAGTTGAAGAGCTCAGAATAATGAAAATAATATTTTGATAAGGAACTAATGTAAAGGAGTGAAACTGCCCAGACTGGATTCCAAGAGGAGTGAAACTCAGGGGAACAGGGACAGTGGCTAGGACACACTGATGAAGCGCTGGGCGGCTTTCCGCAGACACAGGAACTGAGACCCAGATACTTTAAACACTCGAAGCAGGTGTGACAGTGAGATCTTTGTGGGGGTGTCTGTAAATATTTCACTGGATCAAGTCTCCTTTAGCAGTTCAATAACATCTTATACAGGAGAGGGGCCCTGTCAAGGCTCTGCGATGCACTGGACCTTTAAGGACACGGCCCTGGGAAATGGGAGCTAAGATCCTGGGAAAGGGGGGAGGAAAAGCCCCACGCGCCCCCACTTTTTTTTCACCAATGCAGCTGGCTCAGCCCATCTGGGGGAACTTTTATCCCCTCTGCCCCTCATTATTCCTGGGGTTTCCTCTCCGCCCTGCCTGGCAGGGCCTGTACCCCGGTTCTCACCCCCTTTGCTCCCCACGTGTCTCTGTCCCGGGCTCCCCCCGCCCCGCACACACCGGGAGCTGGCGGCAGCTTTCCCGGGCCCAGGGCAGGGAATCGCAGCCAGCTCCGCCGGGAGCAGCCTGGGGCCAAACCCTCCCCCTGCAGCCCGGGTGTGAGGGGGGGGGCGGGTCTCTCTCACCTTCCCTCCGAGCGGGGCCCCCCTGGGGCAGGGGCCGGGCCGGGAAGGGCCCTGGCCAGGCTGGGGGCTCTGCCCTGGGAGAGGCTCCTGGGGAGCAGCGGGAAGGGCCCTGCTGGAGATTCCCCTCTCCCGGCTGCAGCCCGGGCTCCGGGCTCCCAGCACCAGCCGCCGGGGCTCGGGGATCTCGCCAGGAGCCTGGGAGCCAGAGTCACCGCAGCGGCTGCGAGTCACTTCCTGCTGCCGGGCCTGAGCCCAGCGATCGCTCCCCCCAGAGCCGCCTCCCAGCTGCTCCTGGGTCCTAGCGATCAACGGGTCACGCTGCTCACCAGAAAATGACACCCAGGCAAACTTGCATTTGGTGCCCTCCATTGGCTCCCCAATAACCCTGCCCCCCTTGTACCCCCAGCCCCGGGTGAAGGGCAAGGCACAGCGCAGGCTGCATTCCCCTCCTGTGCCCCACCGCCTGCACTGTGCCTTGCCCTGCACCCCAACCCCTGCTCTGTGCGTGCCCCCTTCACCCCAACACCTGCACTCCCCTCCTGTGCCCCTAACTCCTGCACCGTGCCACCTTCACCACAACCCCTGCTCTGTGCATGTACCCTTCACCCCAAGCCCTTCGCTCTCCTGAACCGCTAACCCCTGCAGTTTTCCCCCTCCACCCCAATGCCTGTACCCCCCCTGCACCCCTAATCCCTGCTCTGTGCGTGCCCCCTCACCCCACTCCCTGCATTCCCCTCTTGCACCCCAACCCCTGCACTGTGAGTCTCCACTCATGCTCAGGGATAGCTCAGTGGTTTGAGCATTAGCCTGCTAAACCCAGGCTTGTGAGTTCAATCCTTGAGGGGGCCATTTAGGTAGGTAGGTAGGTAGGTGGGGTGGGGGGAATTGGTCCTGCTTTGAGCAGGGGGTTGGACTAGATGACCTGTTGTCCCTTCCAACCCTGATATTCTATGATTCTAACCCCGCATCCCCCTCCTGCACCCATGTGGGGATGGCTAAGGCAGGTGGCATTGCTGCTCCTCCAGCCTGTGCACCCCTAGGGGGCTGTGAGGCGGGGGAGTCAGGAGCCCCGTCAGGCGTCCCTGCATCCAGGTCACTTTCCCCAGAGGGCAGAAGAGCAACAGCTGCTGTTGCCTAATAGACAGCCCAGGTGGGAAGTAACCTGGATGCAGGGAGCCCTGGTGTTGTGTTTGGGGGGTGGGGGGAGTGTGTGTGTGTGTGCCTGAGGGCCTGTTCAGACACCAGCAGCTCCAGACCCAGAGAGGCTGCAGCACCCACAGATTCCCCCTGTGCCATCACCCCAGCTCATTGGAGACCAGTACCCAGGTGGGGAGTGATACCCTGACTTCAAAAGCACAGGAGGAGCTCCCAGTCCAGAGTGGCCAGGGGCTCGAGGAGGGGTGGGAGGGGGGGGCACCCCTGCTCCAGATGAACCACCTGGCTCAGCTCCTCCTCCAACAGCCCCCTGCAGCTGGGGTCTCTCCCCCCTCTCCAGACACTGCTGCTCGCCTGCCTGCCTGCCAGCCAGCCTGCCTGCCAGCCAGCCAGCCACCTACCTCAGCCCAGCTGGATCTCAGCAGGACAGGTGGGAATCAGGCAAACCCAGCATAGGGTGTTCTCTTCAGGGGTGGCCCTAGACTAACTGCCAGCAACTGGCGCCCTAGGCAAACCATGCAATTGGCTTTTGGTAAACTAGGAAACATTTTGCCCCTTTTTTCCTTTTAATGTTTTTTAAGCGGGTTTTTTTTTTTAAACCGAGGCTTAATTATTCGGTTTGTCTGTCTGTCCGTCCATCCATCCATCTGTCCAACCAATGTTTCTGAGATCAGATAAAATAGAGACACGAAATTTTCAGAATAGATTTGAACACAACAGCTAGATGATATTTCAGTCCGATTTCAAATAAAAATGCATTAAAAATGTTAATTATAATTTTTATTATTACAAATCCAAAATCATCCATTACACTATCCTGCTTTAACTGCCATCACCACCACATCCAATATAGAAAGAAATAAGAAACCTCTTCAATGAACTTTAACCTGTATTTACAAAACACTCCGAATAAAAAACACTCTGTGCTCTTAAAATATGACTTTTCTTGCTTCAAGTTTTGAAAATTCAGTCACTAGTTCTTTTAGATCCAGTTTTCCAGCTATTTCATGCTCTAGTGAGATTGTGGCAAGTCCAACAAGTCTCTCTTGCACCATTGTTGAACGCAGATATGTTTTTATCAATTTTAAGTTTGAGAAGCTACGTTCCCCACTAGCTACGGAAACTGGCAAAGTTAAAAGAAGGCGTAGAGCTATAAAAATGTCTGGAAAACTGTCTGTGAGTTTATTTTCACAAACAAACTTCAGTACTTCTTCAGGAGTGGAATGTTTCTTAAGTCATCTTGAAAAAGTCTGAAGCTCACTACACAAATCTGTAGCATCAATGTCCTTTGAATTTTCCTGAGTCAATGCCGACTCCAGTTTTATACAAAATTATCTTATCTGTTTTGCTGTTTTCTTTTGCAACCTGTGGATATCCTATAGAAATCCAAATACTGACTCTAGCTGCTGCATCTGTTGAAATCTTTCGTCAACCAAGTGAATAGCAGTATCAAGGACTGTGAAGTAGAAATTCACTTTGAACCTTTGTTTTGGGTTCTGAATAAGTGTGTCTCATCCTTCATACAAAAACTGCTGTTTCTTTTGGCGAATGCGAACTGGCTCTGGTTCAAATTCTGTCGGAAAGTCTATTTCTTCTACAAGCTAGAGAGTATCTACCAGTGTTCTTTCAACCCTTCATCACTTCTGAATTCCTCCAGAATATTTTGTTTTCTGCAGTTTTTGAATAGTAAAATGTATGTTCAAGTTCTTTTCCTGAAGCTGCTTACTAGTGAGGTTAATCTCAAAAAGGATATTATACTATAAAATGAGTAAAGTCACAAATATGAACTTGGAAAGGCCATTTGCAAGAGCTTCTGCATCTGTTCGTGCCGTATTGCCAGATGATCCAGTAAAGGTAGTATCATCAGAAATTTCAATTAGGGCATCATAAATATTTCCAAGTTCATAGCGAAGCGGCTTCAAAGCATTGATGTGATTCTCACATCTTGTCTGACTAAGTGGTTTCACAGTTAGAGAATTCACATGGCGAGTCAGAATCTCCCAACGGCGTGTTGAGCCTTAGAAAAACACATAAACATGTTGCACCAGGTCAAAGAAACTGCTTGCCTCTGTCACGGAGTGTGGGGAAGTCAGGGCCCTTCACCCCCACTTCCTGTGATTTACCGTGACTCTCAGCCAGCCAGTAAAACAGAAGGTTTATTGGACGACAGGAACACAGTCCCAAACAGAGCTTGTAGCTACAACTAGGACCCCTCAGTCAAGTCCTTCTGGGGGGCAGGGAGCTTAGACCCCAGTCCTGGAGTTCTCTCCGTTTCCGCAGCCAGCTCCAAACTGAACCTCCTCCAGCAGTCTCACCCAGCCTCCCCCCGGCTCCTCCTCCAGCCTTTGTCCAGTTTCCCGGGCAAAAGGTGTCACCTGGCCCCAACCCCCCTCCTGGGTTCAGGTTACATGCTCAGGTATCATCCCTCAAGTGAAGTCACACCCTGGTATCCCATCACCAATGCAGACAGTCCCAACAAAACTCCCCCGCAACGCTCCCTGGTCAATCTGCCCCACTCCCTACTCCGTCACAGCCTCCAAATAACATCTACCAGCTCCATTGACAACTAATTCAGAGAATGCACACTGCAAGGAATAAAAAAGGCCCTAGGATTGATTTCCATCATTCTCCTGTGTACACCATTGTCTTTACCCTTCATATTACTCCCATTATCATAGCCTTGGCTATGTAAGTTTTCAACAGATAATGACATTGTTTCAAGCTCTTGTAGAATAGTTTCAGTCATAAATGCTCCAGTCGTCTCCTTCAGTGGTACGAAACCCCAAAAATGTTCCTTTATGAGCCCTTCAACATTATCTTCATCTGCAGACTTTTCCATAGCCACAAAACAAATGATCATCGTCATTTGTCCAACATGACTCACGTGGTGTACAGTCCAGTATTATTGAAAAGTATTTCACACAATGGGCAGCTTCTACAATTTTCTTTTTAATGGCATTTGCTAGGATTTGAATCAGTTCATTCTGCATATTTTTTCCTAAGTAATGAACCTGTGTTTCATGATCAGTTATTTTATGTAGATGCCCCTTCATGACTGGATCAAACAAAGCTAGGTGTTCAACAAATTTTAAAGTTTCCATCCCAACACTTCTTTTCACCGTTTAAAAGTTCAGTGATTAGTAACATACACTCACTTACCTATTAAAACAGTTAGTTACAGCGTTTACACGGAAACAAAATGACCTTTTTCGATGTTATAACCCGACACCGGTTGTTTGGAAAGTAATCTGCTTCCTCATGGTTACCCACTTGAGGTGTGAAGTCATCACTTTCATAGTCTATTAAGCGTTAACGCTGTTACTTTTCTTTTATGGACCTTATTTATTACATGTGAACCAGTTATAACAAAGAAAAGTTCATAATTATACAGCCCGCGAATAACACTAAGGTTTAATAACGCTTAAAGATACTCACATTTTGGATTTATAATGCTGAAAGACGTTATTCTTTATTCTTTGGCACCAAGAAACCCAATTTTCCACAGTATTGGCTCGATTCTTAAAATGTTAAATGATTGTTAAAATGACCGTTTGACATGTATCAACTTGCGATATCTCCACGCTATATGAATTTCCAGCTATGCGACCTTGATGTATATTCGAGTTAGGTGTCACTAGCACTGCAGCTCTAGCTGCTGGTGGATGTGTTTAATTGTGGCTGAGTTATTGCTTATCAAAATTGCGGAGTGGGTCATCTTGACCCTATGTCGCAAATTGAAAAAGAATATCGCTAAAATTTTCTTTCTTTTTGCAGTAAATAAAAGATTTGACATATTAATAAATTATCAGAAATGTAGAGAAAAGAATTATAATTCATATTTCCTCCATACACGCACAGGAATTGAAATAATGACATCTTTGTTATTTTATTTGTATTTTTTTCATCTTTTTCCTCTTTTTTCCTTTTATTTTTTTTTTAATTTGTTTTTTTTCCCTCGAATTTGGTGCCGCATTTAACTTGGCACCCTAGGCGACCGCCTAGTTCACCTTTATGGACAGGCCACCCCTGGTCCTCTTTGGTGGGCTGCCTGCCCGTACTGTCCACTCCAAAGGCCACCCTGAACCCTGTCCCAGATCCTGCCCCTTGAAGCTCCACCTCCTCTGAGTTTGTGTGGTGTGATGTTCTGATTAAAATATGCATATAGATCACTGTTGCAACCATTGTTATATATTTGCCACAAATCTTCTACAATGTGTGACATGTGAGATGTCTACGGAAAGGTTATCATTTCCTGAATACAATTATGCTATTTGTACGCATGTATAATTTCTCTATCTGAAGGTATAAATGTTAGCCATGCACCTGTATTTCAAATGTTGGCCCCTGTGGTAAGACCCATGAGGTATTTAGCCAGCACATTGTGAAGGGACTATTCAAGTTGAATGGCCCATCAAGGTACACTTAGGCCTGGTCTACACTACAATTTTAATTCGAATTTAGCAGCGTTAAATCGAATTAACCCTGCACCCGTCCACACAACAAAGCCATTTACTTCGATATAAAGGGCTCTTAAAATCGATTTCTGTACTCCTCTCGGACGAGGGGAGTAGTGCTGAAGTCGACATTGCCGGTTCGAATTAGGGTTAGTGTGGACGAAATTTGAAGGTATTGGCCTCCNTTCATGATCAGTTATTTTATGTAGATGCCCCTTCATGACTGGATCAAACAAAGCTAGGTATTCAACAAATTTTAAAGTTTCCATCCCAACACTTCTTTTCACCGTTTAAAGGTTCAATGATCAGTAACACACACTCACTTACCTATTAAAACAGTTAGTTACAGCGTTTACACGGAAACAAAATGACCTTTTTCGACATTATAACCCGACACCGGTTGTTTGGAAAGTAATCCCCTTCCTCACGGTTACCCGCTTGAGGTGTGAAGTCATCACTTTCATAGTCTATTAAGCGTTAACGCTGTTACTTTTCTTTTATGGACCTTATTTATTACATGTGAACCAGTTATAACAAAGAAAAGTTCATAATTATACAGCCCGATAAGAACGCTAAGGTTTAATAACGCTTAAAGATACTCACATTTTGGATTTATAATGCTGAAAGATGTTATTCTTTATTCTTTGGCACCAAGAAACACAATTTTCCACAGTATTGGCTCAATTCTTAAAATGTTAAATGATTGTTAAAATGACCGTTTGACATGTATCAACTTGCGATATCTCCACGCTATATGAATTTCCGGCTATGCGACCTTGATGTATATTCGAGTTAGGTGTCACTAGCACTACTGGTGGATGTGTTTAATTGTGGCTGAGTTATTGCTTATCAAAATTGCGGAGTGGGTCATCTTGACCCTATGTCGCAAATTGAAAAAGAATATCGCTAAAATTTTCTTTCTTTTTGCAGTAAATAAAAGATTTGACATATTAATAAATTATCAGAAATGTAGAGAAAAGAATTATAATTCATATTTCCTCCATACACGCACAGGAATTGAAATAATGACATCTTTGTTATTTTATTTGTATTTTTTTCATCTTTTTCCTTTTTTTTCCTTTTTTTTTTAAATTTGTTTTTTTCCCCTCGAATTTGGTGCCGCATTTAACTTGGCACCCTAGGCGACCGCCTAGTTCACCTTTATGGACAGGCCACCCCTGGTCCTCTTTGGTGGGCTGCCTGCCCGTACTGTCCACTCCAAAGGCCACCCTGAACCCTGTCCCAGATCCTGCCCCTTGAAGCTCCACCTCCTCTGAGTTTGTGTGGTGTGATGTTCTGATTAAAATATGCATATAGATCACTGTTGCAACCATTGTTATATATTTGCCACAAATCTTCTACAATGTGTGACATGTGAGATGTCTACGGAAAGGTTATCATTTCCTGAATACAATTATGCTATTTGTACGCATGTATAATTTCTCTATCTGAAGGTATAAATGTTAGCCATGCACCTGTATTTCAAATGTTGGCCCCTGTGGTAAGACCCATGAGGTATTTAGCCAGCACATTGTGAAGGGACTATTCAAGTTGAATGGCCCATCAAGGTACACTTAGGCCTGGTCTACACTACAATTTTAATTCGAATTTAGCAGCGTTAAATCGAATTAACCCTGCACCCGTCCACACAACAAAGCCATTTACTTCGATATAAAGGGCTCTTAAAATCGATTTCTGTACTCCTCTCGGACGAGGGGAGTAGTGCTGAAGTCGACATTGCCGGTTCGAATTAGGGTTAGTGTGGACGAAATTTGAAGGTATTGGCCTCCGGGAGCTATCCCACAGGGCACCATTGTGACCGCTCTGGACAGCAATCTAAACTCGGATGCACTGGCCAGGTGGACAGGAAAACCCCCGCAAACTTTTGAATTTCATTTCCTGTTTGCCCAGCATGGAGAGCACAGGTGACCACACAGAGCTCATCAGCACAGGTAACCATGCAGTCCGAGAACTGAAAAAGAGCACCAGCATGGACCACATGTGAGGTACTGGATCTGATTGCTATATGGGGAGAGGATTCTGTGCTAGCAGAACTACGGTCCAAAAGACGAAATGCCAAAACATTTGACAAAATCTCCAAGGGCATGATGGAGAGAGGCCACAATATCATATCAGTGCCATGTGAAAGTTAAGGCGCTCAGACAAGCCTACCAGAAAACCAAAGAAGCAAACGGACGGTCCGGGGCAGAGCCGCAGACATGCCGCTTCTACGCTGAGCTGCATGCAATTCTAGGGGGGGCCGCCACCACTACCCCACCCCTGACCATGGATTCCGATGAGGGGTTACTCTCAGCCATGCCTGAGGATTCTGCGGACGGGGAAGAGGAGGAGGAGGAGGAGGACGAGCTTGCGGAGAGCACACAGCACTCCGTTCTCCCCAACAGCCAGGATCTTTTTCTCACCCTGACTGAAGTACCCTCCGAACCCTCCCAAGGCGGTATCGCAGACCCCCTGGAAGGGACCTCTGGTGAGTGTACCTTTGTAAATATCAAACATGGTTTAAAAGCAAGCGTTTTTTAATGATTAATTTGCCCTGAGGACTTGGGATGCATTCGCGGCCAGTACAGCTACTGGAAAAGTCTGTTAACGTGTCTGGGGATGGAGCGGAAATCCTCCAGGGACATCTCCATGAAACTCTCCTGGAGGTACTCCAAAAGC
>QXTE01000964.1:18574-47005 GCA_003942145.1 Platysternon megacephalum
TGATCCACCAGTGCTTGCAGCACCATTGAAAAGTACCCCTTGCGGTTTATGTACTGGCTGCCCTGGTGCTCTGGTGCCAAGATAGGGATATGGGTTCCATCTATCGCCCCACCACAGTTAGGGAATCCCATTGCAGCAAAGCCATCTACTATGACCTGCACATTTCCCAGAGTCACTACCTTTGGCAGCAGTAGCTCAGCGATTGCTTTGGCTACTTGCATCACAGCAGCCCCCACAGTAGATTTTCCCACTCCAAATTGATTACCGTCTGACCAAGAGGGCTGCTCTCATCTTGGTGTTCTGACGCTTCAGGGCAGGGGAAAGCAAGTCACAAAGTTCCATAAAAGTGCCCTTATGCATGCAAAAGTTTTGCAGCCACTGGGAATCGTCCCACACCTGCAACACTATGCGGTCCCACCAGTCTGTGCTTGTTTCCCAGGCCCAGAATCAGCGTTCCATGGCTAGAAGCTGCCCCATTAACAACATGATCTCCAAAGCGCCGGGACCCGCGGTTTGAGAGAATTCTGTGTCCATGTCCTCATCACTCTTGTTGCCGCGCTGCCATAGCCGCCTCCTCCTTGCCTGGTTTTGCAGGTTCTGGTTCAGCATAAACTGCACAATAATGCACGAGGTGTTTACAATGCTGTCTTGAGCTGAGCGGGCTTCATGCTTGCCGTGGTATGGCGTCTGCACAGTTCACCCAGGAAAAAAGGCGCGAAACGGTTGTCTGCCGTTGCTTTCATGGAGGGAGGGGGGAGGCTGTACCCAGAACCACCAGCAACAATGTTTTTGGCCCCATCAGGCATTGGGATCTAAACCCATAATTCCTTTGGGCGGGGGAGACTGCGGGAACTATGGGATAGCTACCCACAGTGCAACACTCCGGAAGTCGACGCTAGCCTCGGTACATGGACGCGCACCGCCGAATTAATATGCTTAGTGTGGCTGCATGCACTCAACTTTATACAATCTGTTGCCAAAAATCGAATTCTGTAAATTCGGAATAATCCTGTAGTGTAGACATACCCAGTGACAGAAGTGGAAGTCTGTATAAAGCACAATGGTAGATTTTCTGCCTATGATCTTGCTTTCCAAAGGAATTAAGTATTTCACATACTATGTATAATGTTTTTCACTACTCTCAGGCCCCGTCTACACTACCCGCCGAAATCGGCGGGTAGCCATCGAAGTATCGGGGATCGAATTATCGCGTCTTGTCTGGACGCGATAAATCGATCCCCGAACGCGCTACTTCGAACTCCGGTACTCCTGCAGGGCGAGCGGANCGGAGGGAGGGGGAGGCTGTACCCAGAACCACCAGCGACAATGTTTTTGGCCCCATCAGGCATTGGGATCTCAACCCATAATTCCTTTGGGCGGGGGAGACTGCGGGAACAATGGGATAGCTACCCACAGTGCAACACTCCGGAAGTCGACGCTAGCCTCGGTACATGGACGCGCACCGCCGAATTAATATGTTTAGTTTGGCTGCATGCACTCAACTTTATACAATCTGTTGCCAAAAATCGAATTCTGTAAATTCGGAATAATCCTGTAGTGTAGACATACCCAGTGACAGAAGTGGAAGTCTGTATAAAGCACAATGGTAGATTTTCTGCCTATGATCTTGCTTTCCAAAGGAATTAAGTATTTCACATACTATGTATAATGTTTTTCACTACTCTCAATGTTTTGTGTGTGTAAGCAGAGTCAGGATGAGCTCTACCCTGACATCTGGTGGTGAATTGTGACGAGTTGTGGAAAAGAACTTCAGGGGCTGATCTTGTTTGCATAGGCACACCCACCCCACCTAGCATGAGCCCACAGCAGCCCAAATGATCACTTTGGCTGCTGTGGGATCCCCAGTTTCTCTGTTATTGGGGCAGGAAGAATAAAGTGTTGTTACCCTGATTATGTGAATCAAGGGCAGTGGAACTGTTTTATGACAGAGGGACTCACCAGCACTCGCTAGACAAGGGACATGGGTTCCAAAACCCAGTGAAGTGAGAAAGGCTGGGGACAGATATTTCTGTTTAGGGGGATGGGTGTAAAACACCAATTGCACTGCCTGTTCTTGCTACTGTGGAATATCAGAGCTAATTTTGATTCAATTAGGAATTTAGTTACAGGCTACTGAGCTGAATTCACTTTGGGCCAATGATGTGCTAGCACTGAGGCTTCCCTACTACAAGCTGAAATCACTGAGTGCTGGGGGGACAGCCTGAAGCTATATTCCAGAGCAGTTTGTGGGACAGTGAGTAGAGTGGAGTGGCTGGTGGAGCAGCTTGTGGGATGGTGAGCAGAGTGGGGCGGAGCAGTTTGTGGGATGGCTGGAGTGGCTCACGGGACAGCAGGTGGAGCAGAGTGGCTCATGGTGAAGGCTGTAGCAGAACCCCACGGAGAGGCAGGGCAGTGGGCCTCGGACCATGTAAGGTGCTCCTTAACACTCCCGTGGCACACCGTCCCCCCGCTTTTCCACCCAGGCTGGGAGGTAAAACTCTGCAGATAAACTTTGAACTCTGGGACTGCACTGACCAGGGACAGAGACTTTTGGGGTGTTGGACTTTTGGGACTTTGGGGTGATCTTTTTGGGTTGCTGGACTTAAGACCCTGAGGGGAAAAGGACACTGCCAAACTTACTTGGGGGTGGGTCTTTTGCTCATGGTTTGTGTTATGAATCCTGATTGTGGTGTTTCCCCAACATAATGCTGCATTGTTTCCCTCCTTTATTAAAAGGCTTTTGCTACACTCAGACTCCGTGCTTGCGAGAGGGGAAGTATTGCCTCTTAGAGGCGCCCGGGGGTGGTATGTAATTGTCCCAGGTCACTGGGTGGGGGCTTGAGCCAGTTTTGCATTGTGTTATTGAAATGAAACCCCTAGATACTGAACCCAGCCCTTGTTGCTGCCAACTCAGATGGGCAGAAGGGTTACATGTGCATTCAGTGTGTTTTTTTTTAATTAATAAACTGTATGATCTACTATGCAGTGGAAAGGGACTAATAAATATTTCTTTTTAAATAGTAAAAAGGTTTTCATTAAGGGTTTTTAATGCAATAGCCATGAAATTCCACTTGCAAAAAGTTTTTTAAACAGTCCTGAAAATATAGGAATGGTGGCTTGGTTCTCTCTTCTCCAAAAATGTGTTTGTTATCAAGTGTTTGTCTAATGGGTATTTTAAGAATGGCGACTAAGCATCCTGTCATACAGCAAAAGTGTCAATTAAGATTTCTTGAATAATAAACATGTAAATAAGACCTGTCTTTGCTCTTGCTTCAATTGTACCTTTTGTCCTTTTCTTTTGGGGTGGACTCTTCTTACTTTGTCAGGGCTGTTGTCTGCATCTTCAGCCGTTGGTGTTTGCACTTAACTTTATCAGGACAGGCTGAGGCTGGAGGTTGATTCCATTATCCATGCATACCTCATTCACCCATCTGAGCTAAGTTAGTGAGGTTACAGCAGGGTTTTGCAAAATGGAGTAAGCATTTTAAAATGGGGTTTTAGTTACAATATGGAATCTTATTAAAACAAGTGTAATGAACAATTTAGAATGTTGGGAGGCAAACAGGAGTTACAATGTTAGAACAGTGAAGTTTGGTTTGTTCATTTGATACAAAATAAAGTCATATTAATAATAGCAATTAAAGAAAAGAAACAATTTTATTAAATTCAGCCCTACATTGACCCACAAATGACCCTTCAATCCAGAGGTATTGAATGGGTCACACTTTATGTAATTGTCTCAAGGCTATATAATTTTTTTTGAAACACTCTGAGCTGGTGGTTTCAGCATCCAACAGAACATGCCACACATTACAATTAACATTAAACTTATCAGAATAAAGAAAAGAATAATTGGGTGTAACAATTTTTAAAGTTGAAGACCAAGAGGGGGCCCATCCTTTAAGAATATCATACCAATGGTGTGTTATAATTTGTTCTGCTTGTGCAGATACTCTTTGTATTTCAGATCCCTGATGTAAAATAGCCAAACTGCATGTCTGAACCTGGGCCTGTGTGATTTCAGTCAGTTGGATAATTTGGTTATTTTTCTTCATTAGTTTGTACAGACTTGTCCAATTGACCCACAAAGACAAGTTAAAGTTTAGAATATTACTGGTATCCAGTGTGTTAGTTCTTTTATCCTCATGAGTTGGGAAGTAATAGGTTAAGGTGGGAGTTTTTAACATAGTTGTGTTACACATACATTGCTCTACTGGTGGTTCTTGCCACAAAATCTCCTCTAATCCAATGGCGCTGTAGTGAGGTCAAGACTGATCAGCGCAGCACTTCCTGCTGGTCGTCTAGGGAATTAGCTCTCCAGTGTACAGAGCACCTCCTACTGGCCAGTGTCTCGCCTGCTGCTGGCACCCGTGTCCCCTGCCGGACCCTGTTGCCCTTTAACTTGGGGTGCTGCCCCTGCAGTAACCCCTTATTCTGGGTTTCCCCTCCCAGGGGAACCCCCAACCCTCTAGCCCCACCTTGCCTCAGTGGCTACTGCCAGTCATCATCTAGTCCCCGCTCACTGGGGCAGACTGCAGCGTAATGGCTACTCATCATTGGCAAGGGATTAGGACCTGCTGCCTTTGCCTATCCCCGGGCTGCCCCTCTGCAGCCCCAGTACCTTTTCATAGGCCTTCACCAAGGCCTGCAGCCTGAGGGCTTAAAAGGCTGGAGCTCCCCAGCTCCCCTTGCCCTTCCCCAGCACTGCTCCACTTCAGGTACCTTACTCCCCTTCCCACTCACTCCAGGGCTAGCGTGAGACTTCTCCAGCTTCTGGCCCACAGCCCTCTTATCACGGCCAGCTGGGCCCTAATGGAGCTGGCCACAGCTGTCTACCATCCAGAAACATATGTAAGGAAAAGGTTATTTTCGTGTTTTGTCAGCAGAGGAGTTAAGACTGTCATATCGTTAGCTCATACCCAATCCATCTCCCTTTCTGTTAGCATAACAGCTACTAATTGTTGTTCAGAACACCACAAGGCTAACAGGTTCGGCCCTTCGCAGCTCTCAGGAACCGCTAATGGTAAGAATTCACTACCCGCAGCAGCGAGAGGTGCAACTTGGCTAAAAAAGGCCATGGGATGTAGCTGATTCCTACAGAGAGCAGTCTCACATACCGACGGTGTGAGAAACTGCTGCCTGTAGGAATTAGCTTCATCACATTGCAGTAATACCGGTAGCACATCCCTATAGTTTGCAGTTTCATACACGTGTGAGTGTGAAAATGCTACCTGTAGGAACGTGCTACCCGCAGCAGCGAGAGGGCCAACTTCTCTAAAAAAAGGCCATCTGATGTAGCTGATTCCTACAGGTAGCAGTTTCACATACCAATGGTGCAGCAGCAACAGATCCAACTTGGCTAAAAAAGGTATTTCAAGCAGTCTTACATGTAAAACCAACCTGATCACTTTCTTTGACAGGGTAACAAGCCTACAAGCGGTAGATGTGGTATATGTTGCCTTTGGTAAGGCTTTTGATACTGTCTCCCATGATCTTCTCATAAACAAACTATGGATGGGCATAACGAGTGGGGTTCTCCAGGGATCAGTTCTGGATAAGTTTCTATTCAAAATCTTAATGATTGAGATAATGGTGTAGAGAGTACACTTATCAAGTTTGTGAAAATGTAAGGTCTAGAAAACATGACCTATGAGGGAAGATTGAAATATGAGAACAGTTTTCAAGCATGTACAAATAAAGAAGCATCTTTTTACAGAAGCTGTTTCTTACAATATACGTATCACTAACTGCTACAGGTAGCACATTTCTACACGTAGCAATTTCACATACACTATAGTGCAAGAAACTGCTACCTGTAGGCATTTGCTACATCAGGTAGCAGTTTAATACAATAGCAGCTTCTAACCATCTATAAGTATCGGAAAGTGCTACCGGTAGCACATTCCTACGCGGAGCAGTATCCTTCACTACACCTGCCGCTTCCGGGAGCAGCGCGGCACGGAGCCAGGGCAGGCAGGAAGCCTCACTGCACGCTGCTGCCATCCTGGAGCCACTCAAGGTAAGCGGTGCCGGGCCAGAGCCCACACCCCAAATCCCTCCTGCACCCCAAACCCCTGCCTTGAGTCCCCTGTGCACCCCTCCTGCACTGAGCCCTCTCCCACACTCTGCACCCCAACCCACTGTCCCCTAACCCCCTGCCCTGAGCCCCCTCCCGCACTGTGCCCCCCACCCTCTGCGCCCCCTCCTGTACCCCGTATCCATCCTGCACCTGCACCCCAACCCCCTGCCTTGAGTCCCCTGCCGCACCCCTCCTGCACTGAGCCCTCTCCTGCACTCCGCACTCCTCCTGAACCCCAACCCCCTGCCCTGAGCCCCCTCCCACACTCCGCACTGCTCCTGCACCCCAACCCCCTGCCCTGAGCCCCATCCTGCACCCCAACCCCTTGCCCTGAGCCCCTTCCTGCACACCACACCCCGCACTCCCTCCCACACCCCAACCCCCTGCCCTATCCCTACATTCATGGCCCTGCATGCAATTTCCCCAGCCAGATGTGGCCCTCGGGTCAAAAAGTTTGCCCACTCCTGCTGTAAGTCAACCTAATATAGATAGGTCAACTTAGGTTTGGCGTGTAGACATACCCTTACAAGTAAAAGGATTTCTCTTACCCAAGAGCTTTCAGCAGTCCATGCTCACTGGAAAGCCTTCCAGCTAGGACCACTCCCCCAGCTCAATGATGCTTCTATTGTCTTTCAAGTGATCTTGCTGCCCGCAGTAGAGATGGGGGAGGGGAGATGGCCAGAGCCCTTCCCCCCCCCCCCCCCCCCCCCCCCCCCCCCCCCCCCCCCCCCCCCCCCCCCNGAAAGGTCTTTGCTGGGTCATGGAGTCAGGCAACTCCATGGTGTACGTGAGCTCCAAACCGTCCTTCAGATGAATTGTAAATGTCTTTTTTTACCCCTTTCTTCCTATTGGTGGATGGCAAGATAAGAGTTTTCTAACACTGACGGCCAGTCCTTTGTCATCTCTGAGGAGCTAGTCTGTGGGTGTTCCCCAGAACTATGGCATCTTTCAGTAACAAACAGGGTTACCATATGTCTGGGATTTACCAGACAGAGCCTCTTTATTTAGCCTGCTCTCTCTGTCCGAGAGATTTTCCCATAACAGCAAATGTCCGGGAGTTTTGCAGAGCAGACACACTGTAGCTCAGAAACAGCCCTGATTGGTCATCTACCCAATTGGGTTCGTCCCCTGCACCCACAGCTGATTGGTCCATTCCCCTGTATACCTGCAGCTGATTAATTGCTGCCGGATCCCGCCCACCCAGGCCCCAGACCTGAGGAGGGGGTCCCGCAGATAGGCACTGACTGATAGCTGTCACTGCGTTGTGGGCTTGTGCCAGCGCCCTGCCACTGTGACAGCGACTGACACTGCCCTCACCTTATGAATACCCCCACTGCAACCCCTCTAACCCATAGCTCCCCATCCCCCCCAGTTCCCACCCCTCAGCAGTGTGCTCTTTTCAGGCACCTGGAATATGGTCACCCTAGTAACAAACATACAGTAAAATCTCACCATTCTACATGCACTGGTGTTACACCCATTTCAACGGCAGATCATGAGTTTTCCAATGATCCCTCACCAGGCCTACATTGTACACCATATATCAGAACCATACACAAGTGGTGAACATGAGGAGCAGGGGGTTAGTCACAAGAGGGATCAGTGTGGGGTGAGTGGGGCAAAGAGAGTCTCTGTCATCCCAACACAGGACACTGTGGTGAGGGGCCGGCAGAGACCAGCTGGGCTGTCAGGTTCCTCATCTTCCTCTGACCACAGTGATGGGGGTCGGCCTGGCTTCAAGGCTGCCCAGGTCTGTCGACATCCCCAGCCCCCTTCTTGCCTGCGTCCAACCTCAGCATCTCAGCAATATGGAAACACTGCCCGGTCCCCCTATCCTTGTTTGGGGTCCTTTAGAGTTCAGGGGCAGCTTCCCACAACACTCACAGGCCAAGTCTAGTCGCTCTCTGGCTCTGATGCAGCGAGTTCATGGTTCTCAGCCTCAGCCGTCTGGCTCTGAGGAGCAAACCCAGCATTTTCCCAGCTCGTTTCCCCCCTCCCTTCACCCCCTCCCAACGGTATCTCACATCACTGCAGGGATCAGGCAGTAACTTCATTCCACGTTTCAGTCTCTGCCTCTTGGAGTCTCAATCTAGTTTGCACCATCAGCATTTGTGCTGAGAGATACTGACCACTGTCATTGTTCAAACCACACACAAAAATCTCATGACAAAGGGTTAGATAAAGATTAAAATAAAATAAAATCTAAAAAAAGACTATTCTGGCAAATGATCATTTGTCTCGGGAAGTCCTCAATAAATCTGAGTTACATCCTGTCAAACTCAACTAATATCAATTCATGTGAGCAAACGGCCTTCACGAAGAGGGAAAAACCCGCAATCTAGGGTGGATGATAAGACACTTTCATGTTCTCAGAGAATCCTTCAAGATTAAAAGTCCAGAAAATAAAGTTATCCATTTATCCAGTGGCAAAACCAGCTTCACTTCTTGCCTCATTATTCGGTTGTATTAGTTGCAAAGGTTTTAGCATCATTATACTAAAAGAGAAAGAAACACACACACACACAAAAATCCTTCCCATCTACAAATGATCTGCACTAAGCCTAGAAAAAGCTGGGAAGCAATTTTACCAATAGATGGAAACAGAACTGGAAAGGACCTTGAAAGGTCAGTTGAGTCCAGTCCCCGGCCTTCATAGCAGGACCAAGTATTGTCCCTGACAGATTTTTGCCCCAGATCCCTAAATGGCCCCCTCAAGAAATGAACTCACAACCCTGTGTTTAGCAGGCCAATGTGCAAACCACTGAGCTATCCCTCCCCTCATTGATCTAAAATGTCAAATTCTGCTTTGAGGTTCATTGGGATTTCCCCACCCACTCCCAGGTATGTGACACTTTCTTCTCCAGCCCTCCAAAGTCCGACTTAGGAGCATAGACATCAAAACTGTGATTACTAAGCATAGAGAGTCAGGGATACGGTGGTAAGTGACACCTTGAGAGACGGAGGGGTAGAATGAGGAGAAGGTTAAAACTCTCCGTTGCTGGGACAGAGGCTGCTGTGTCGAGGGTGGAGGGATGGGGGGAAGGAGGGAATCCCTTAGACTCACCCCCATCATCCTCAAATAGCACAGAAGCTAAAACACCACCATCTACTGTCCCTGCTTCCCCATTTTTTTAGCATCTGGTTAATTCTGCTCCATAAGGGAGAAAATGTACAAACACTAAACACTTTTTAGCAGGGCCTGGAGTAATCTGAGACTAGCTGGGAATGAGACAATCTGGCCCCAAAGGGGGAATTTAGGGACTAACAATCACTCTGCTAATTGGGAGGGGGTCAGAACACATAAGTAAGGCTACAATTTTGTTACAGAAGTCACGGAATCTGTGACTTCCAGAGACCTCCGTGACTTCAGCCCATTTTGGCTTGGAGCTGTGGGGTCCCCACACAGCCCGCGGTGGCTGAGAGCTGCCCCCCTAGATCACTGAGCCCGTGACTTGTCCATGACTTTTACTAACGATATCCATGACAAACAGGGGTGGCAGGTTTGTAGAAATTTTGGTGGTGCCCAGAACCCGCCCGCCCCAAACTCCGCCCCTCATCTGACTAAGGCTCTGGGAGGGAGTTTGGGTGGGGGGAGGAGGTCTGGGGTGCAGGCCCTGGGCTGGGGCAGGGGGTGGGGGTGCAGGAGGGGGTGATGGGGGCAGGCTCTGGGAGGGGGGGTGGGGGGAGGGGGGGGGGGGCGGGGGGGGGTGAGGGGTGCAGGCTCTGGGAGGGGGGGTGGGGGGAGGGGGGGGGGGGCGGGGGGGCGGGGGGGGGGGTGGGGGGGCGGGGGGGGGAGGGGGGGGGAGGGGGGGGGAGGGGGGGGGAGGGGGGGGGGGTCGGGGGGCTGGGGAGGTGGGTGGGGGTGGGGGGGGGGGGTGGGGGAAGGAGTGTGGATGGGGGAGGGGGTGGGGGGTGCAGGCTCTGGGATGGAGTGTGGGTGCAGGCTCTGGGTGGGGGGGAGGGGGGGGGGGTCGGGGGGCTGGGGAGGTGGGTGGGGGTGGGGGGGGGGGGTTGGGGGGGAGAGGGGGTGGGAGGTTGGGCTCTGGGAGGGAGTTTGGGTGCAGAAGGGGGGAGAGGGTGGGCTCGGGGAAGGAGTTTGGATGGGGGAGGGGGACTGGGGTGCAGGCTCTGGGGGGGGGTGGGGGGGGAGGGGGGGGTAGGGGGGAGGGGGGGGGGGGGGGACGGGGGAAGGGGGGGGGGGTGCAGGCTCTGGGAGGGGGTTTGGAGGGGGGGGGGGGTGGGGGGAGGGGGGGGGGGGGGGGCGGGCGGGGGGGGGGGGGGGGTGGGGTGCAGGCTCTGGGAGGGAGTTTGGGTGCAGAAGGGGTGAGAGGTTGGGCTCTGGGAAGGAGTTTGGATGGGGGAGGGGGTCTGGGGTGCAGGCTCTGGGATGGAGTTTGGGTGCAGGCTCTGGGTTGGGGCAAGGGGTGGGGGTGCAGGAGGGGGTGAGGGGTGCAGGCTCTGGGAGGGAGTTTGGGGGCAGGAGAGGGTATGTGGGAAGGGGGTGGGGGTGCAGGCTCTGGGACAGAGTTTGGGGATGGGAGGGGGTGTGGAGGGAGGGGGTGCAGGCTCTGGGAGGGAGTTTGGAGGTAGGAGGGGGTGCGGAGGGAGGGGGTACAGGGGTGAGGGCTGTGGGGTGGGGCTGTGGATGAGAGGTTTGGGGTGTGGGGTGATGGCTGCAGGGTGAGGTTGGGGATGAGGGGTTCATGATGCAGGAGGGGGCTCAGGTCTGGGGCAGAGGGTAGGAGTGCGGGGGGATGAGGGCTCTGGCTGGGGATGAGGGGTTTGGGGTGTGGGAGGGGCTTAGGGCTGTGGCAGAGGGTTGGGGTGCAGGGGAATGAGGACTCTGGCTGGGGGTGCGGCAGGGCTGGGGATGACTTTGGGGTGCACACAGGCTGCCCTGGGGCTGGGACCAGAGAGGAGGACCCCCCACCACCACTCTGCCCCCCAGCAGCAGCGAGCTCCGGGGGAGGGACCCCCCACTTCCCCCCGACAGCACACTCACCTCACACCACTGTCAGTGCACGTGCTCCTAGGGCCCCTCAGGTCCAGGAAGCCCCCTCGCCTCCCCTGTGGTGGGTGTCAGGGGGGGCTGCCATCATGTGGCCTCCTCCCCTGCCACTGCCCCTCACCGTAGCCTCACTGCGGGTGGGGGATGGGGCTGCCCCTTGCCCAGCGTGGGGCAGGAGCAGTGACTGTGGGCAGCGGGGGCCCCTGTGCTGGTGAAGGGTCCCGCCGGAAAAGGGAAGGGTCCGAGGCAGAAGGGCAGGGTCAGGGCAGCC
The DNA here is from genome assembly GCA_003942145.1 of Platysternon megacephalum. Lineage (NCBI taxonomy): Eukaryota > Metazoa > Chordata > Testudines > Platysternidae > Platysternon > Platysternon megacephalum. The sequence goes on from QXTE01000964.1 coordinate 29,933, forward strand.
TGCCCTGCCACTGGTGGGTGGGGGGCACTAGGACCCTGCAGCGGCAGTTGATGCCGGGAGCCAGCAGCAGTGCTTCTATATCCTGGGAAATTTCCCAAAATCTGGGAATTTTTGAGTATAATGTTTCAACTTGGGAAATTGGGGATTTTCATTCAAAACCTAAATAATCCTGGGAAAATTTCATAAAAAGTAAAATATTTGTGCTTCTTTTAAATTTCCCTCAAAATGCGTTCTTCCATTGGTGAATATTTGTCACGTGATTTTCATAATCAGGCTGTGCTGCTCTCCTATTGGTGGTGCTTCAACGTACTATATCATGACGGCACACGTGAAGTGACAAGTGCGCAAATGGACTCACAACAAACCAACCTCAGCAACAGCTGGCTGGCGGGTAATGAGGAGATGGTTATCAAATTTATCTTCTAGGTAAGGTTTCTTCCAATAATTAAATATATTGCAATACTTACTGATTATGATTAGTTTCTTGATCTGTCATTAAATCTCTAAAATTTTGTATTTCGTGCTTGCAGTTGCACAGAAAATGTGGACCAGAGCGTTGGGCTGTTCATAAATTTGTAACAGCACCTTCCTCTAGGCAAATATTAAATATCTTCGCCTACTGTGTTAGGTAATAATATATAATATGTTCCCTTCTTTGATTTAAATATAAATTGAAATATACATTATACTAATTATCACATTCCATTATTTCAGAGATCTCTTTCCATTTTTTATCTAATGTAAAAAATGAATAAAGAGACCAGTAAGGCTGGTGAGAAGAGGAAGAGGACTGCAGGAGTAGACAAAGATCCATCCACGTTGAAACGAAAACAACGGGAGAGCACCCCCGACAGAGTATTGAAGACTCGGGGTGAACTTCCACCAAAAGAGAAGTCATCTACTTTCAAAAAAGCCTTTCAAGACTCATGGCTTCAAGAAGGTAAATACAAAGACTGGCTGCAGAAAGTAGAAAACAATCTTTTTTAGCTTATTGCAAATGTTGTGATGTAAAAATCCAGGCAGGTGCTAGTGAGTTAGATAAGCGCGCTAATGGTAAAAAACATAAACCAAAGGTTGAGACAGTATCTAATACAAAGAAAATTGATGATATGTTTAATAAACAAGATTGTGAAATTAAAAAAGCACAAAAATTTGAAGAGCAAGTTAAAAATGCAGCGATTCGAATGGCCTGTTACTTTGCTGAACACGTCAGTATTCAATCTGTAGAACACTTGACTGAAGTAGTTAAAAAATGTTTCCCTGATTCCAAAATTGCTGAGGCTGTAACATTAAAGAAAGATAAATGTAATGCTATAATTAGCAATGTTTTGGCGCAAACTGAGACTGAGAAACTTGTAGAAAAATTGAAAGTTAATGAATTTAGATTATTCAGGTCAATTCATGTTTGCAAATATATCTGAACTAGCTAAAAAGGTTTTCACATTACTGCATTCAAATGCAGCATGTGAAAGAATTTTTTCCATGGTAACTGACATAAAAACCAAAAAAAGAAACCATATGATAACCAAAACACTCAATTCTAGTGTAGTTGTAAGGGCAGCTTTGAAAGCAAAGCAAGAGAAATGTTCTCATTTTGTAATTACTATTAAGCACTTGTATTTACATTGTAAAAATATGTACAGTAAAAATGACAGTGATAAAACTAGTAAAAATATTAATGATGGTCATGATGTTCCTAGTGACGACTCAGACCATGAGTCGGAAAATGGATAAAACTCAGAGATTATAATAATAAGGAAAATTATATAAAAGAGTGTTATTTGTTCTGTTTGCTTTTTTTATCTTATTTTATAATCATATGTTTACTTTTTATTTTTTCAAAGTAACTTTGATGTACAGTACACTGAAGGGCACATGCTGTACTTATTAATACTTTTGTTTTTTAAATAGTGAAATTTGTGTAAAATACATTGTTTTCTATAATTTCAATCCTACTCCTCATGTGTTAAATATTTTAGTTACTGTATAAGTAACGTAAGTTTAAAATTGAAAAACATCTATATGTATAAAAATTATAATAAATGTGAAATATCTCGAACGAATAAGAATAATTTGGCTATAATATATATTATATAGTTATTAAAAACACACATATTACGTTCCTTTGAGATTTTGAAATAAAAAACTTTATCTGGGAATTTTTCACCAGATTTGGGAAATTTTTAGCGCTAGGTTGGGAAAAGTTGGCATCACGATATAGAAGCACTGGCCAGCAGAGCAGAGTCAGCGTGGAGCTGCAGGGAAGAGGCAGGGACGCTCCGGGGTCCAGGGGAGGCGTGTGGGGGCAGCAAGTGGGGGCCGGGGGACACTCAGGGGAGGTGCGGGGGGGCGGCAGGTGGGGCCGGGGGAGAGACCTGGCCCCAAACATTGGTGGAGCCGGGCCCCGGGCCCTGAATATTGCTGGAGCCCAGGCACCAAGGGCCCATACAACTCACCACCCCCAATGACAAAATCTTAGCCTTACACGTAGATGCTCAGGGACAGTTTACACTAGGAAACCTGGCGGAGGGTCACAGAGATGCGCTGGCTAATCCCGACCACATTTCCTACCATAGACAGACGCTCGAAGGCAGAGGTGGGATCTCCAGGCCTCCCACAAAGGGTCCTGTGGAAATCAGTCCCTCTCAGTGGCGCTGTCTGAATGCAGAGGGGGCAGGGAGAAGGGGCAGAGGGGCTGAGTGAGGAGAGGCAGCACCTCTCTACCCCTGTGTTCTCCCTCGCCTCTTATCCCATGATCCCCAAACATTGGTACCCCAGCACCCAGCTCCCCCTGCTTCCCAGCTCCACCAGCCCCAACCATTCAATCCCCATTGTCCTCCCCAGAACCCAGCACTGAGCTTGATCAGTTAGGAGAAACTGCAAAGAATGGGGCAGACAATCCCCCAAGCTGGTGGATATTCCAATACTTAGATTCACCAAGCCAGCAATAAAACACCTTCTATGCCCATCTTACTGATTACCCAGAAGCCAAAACACAGTTCCCTTAAAGCACAGGTCGTCAATTCTATTTTGGTCAAGGTTGACATTTCTTTGTCAAGGTATAGACAAGGTCCACACACCAGAGAAAATAATAATAAAAAAACCCAACAGTAATGATGATAATAGATAAATAAAAAAATGTCAGGGTTCCATTCAAAAGCATCTGGCTGTCTAGATTTGGCCCACGGACTGCCTATTGACTACCCCTGCCTTAAAGCAACCCAGCCTTGGGCTCCCTCCCAGACAGCCCAGTTAAATATTATGCAGATTACTGAAAATCTTGTTCATCATCTAAAAAGTTCTACCAATCCCAAAGGATTGGATACATTACCCAAGAAGTTAATGAATACTTCAGTTCTTACCCATATACACGCTTACAGCCAATTCTTATTAACTAAACTAAGATTTATTAAAAGAAGAAAAGAGAGAGTATTGGTTAAAAGATCATTACAGGTCTGTCGCATCTTAGGCGCATTTAACATGCGCAATTTCAGCTTTACACAGTCGGCAAAAACAAAACAAAAACAAAAAAAAAGAGAAAAATAACAATTTAAATACTATTTCTGTAGGGCGGGCGATTCCGCCCGCCATTACACTCAATGTAATTTTGACTATATGCGATTTTCGCTTTAGGCACCGACTGCGGAACATAACCCCAGCGTAAGATGAGACGGACCTGTATACATACAGACATGAATAGAATCCTTAGTTCAGTTTCACTGCAGAGATGGTGCTTTAGAATTGAATTGAAGAGCACTTTTTAGAATCATTTCATCAGGTTCTAATCTAATGTCAAAATGTTCAATATCAGGGCAATCCAGATGGGACTGGAGATCTCAGTCTTATGACTCAAACTCCCCCCGAATAAAGCTTAAGAAGATCTGAGAGAAAAGGATCAGGTCCCAAGAGTTTTTATACAGTTTTTTGCAGCCTCTTGGCAGCACGCAGTCCGGTGGTGAACAATAGGCTTTTGAAGTAACCTTGTATTTCCTAAACATCACCGGCAATTAACTACATGGATTAACATAAGGTAATTATACAGTAAGCAGTTCATAGACTGTTTATCACAAACTTTAAAGAGACATGCAGACAATGACATTATTACACCCAAGTTTTATCTAAATGTTAATATTTCCTTTTGATCTCCAAATTAAGAGAATACAGCCCTAGAGAGGAACCGTTTGGTTACATTGTTAACCTCTAACAAGATATAGGTAAACAGAGACTACTTCTTCCAATTCTTTAGGAATACAAGTTTACATTTCAAAGCTCAAGCCTATAGAACATGGAATGGCCCTAAATACCATTTACACACTTACGAAGCAAGTCTCTAAAGGCTGAATCTGGATCAATTAGCCTGCAAGTTGCTTCATCCATTCTGGCCATGGTTACAGAAGTTTAGATGCTGTGTGGAGTCTCCCATGTTTAATGAGGTGTGATCTCTGTGTGAAACTTTTCCCACAGTCAAAGCACTTATGGGGTCTCTCTCCTGTGTGGATTCTCCCATGTTTAACAAGGTCTGATCTCCGTGTGAAACTTTTACCACAGTCCAAGCACTTATGGGGTCTCTCTCCTGTATGGATTCTCTGATGTGAAACAAGGGCAGAACTCTGTATGAAACTTTTCCCACAGTCCAAGCACTTATGGAGTCTCTCTCCTGTGTGGATTCTCCCATGTTTAACAAGATCTGATCTCCATGTGAACCTTTTCCCACAGTCCAAGCACTTATGGGGTCTCTCTCCTGTGTGGATTCTCCCATGTTTAACGAGGTCTGATCTCCGTGTGAAACTTTTCCCACAGTCCAAGCACTTATGGGATCTCTCTCCTGTATGGATTCTCTGATGTGAAACAAGGGCACATATCTGTATGAAACTTTTCCCACAGTCCAAGCACTTATGGGGTTTCTCTCCTGTGTGGATTCTCTGATGTGAAACAAGGACTGATCTGTATCTGAAACTTTTACCACAGTCTAAGCACTCATGGGGTCTCTCTCCTGTGTGGATTCTCTGATGTGTTGTAAGGTCTGACTTCCAACGGAAACCGTTCCCGCAGTTGAGGCATTTATAAGGTCTCTCTCCTGTGTGGGTTGCCTGATGTTTAGCAAGGTCTGACCTCCATATGAAACTTTTCCCACAGTCCAAGCACTTATGGGGTCTCTCTCCCATGTGGATTCTCCCATGTTTAACAAGGACTGATTTCTGTGTGAAACTTTTCCCACAGTCCAAGCACTTATGGGGTCTTTCTCCTGTATGGATTCTCTGATGTGAAACAAGGGCACATATCTGTATGAAACTTTTCCCACAGTCCAAGCACTTATGGGGTCTCTCTCCTGTGTGGCCTCTCTGATGTGTAACAAGCCCTGATTTCTGTGTGAAACTTTTCCCACAGTCTAAGCACTCATGGGGTTTCTCTCCTGTGTGGATTCTCTGATGTGAAACAAGGACTGATCTGTGTCTGAAACTTTTCCCACAGTCCAAGCACTTATGGGGTCTCTCTCCTGTGTGGATTCTCCCATGTTGAACGAGGTCTGATCTCCGTGTGAAACTTTTCCCACAGTCCAAGCACTTATGGGGTCTCTCTCCTGTATGGATTGTCTGATGTGAAACAAGGGCAGATCTCTGTATGAAACTTTTCCCACAGTCCAGGCACTTATGGGGTCTCTCTCCCATGTGGATTCTCCCATGTTTAACAAGGACTGATTTCTGTGTGAAACTTTTCCCACAGTCTAAGCACTTATGGGGTTTCTCTCCTGTGTGGATTCTCTGATGTGAAACAAGGACTGATCTATATCTGAAACTTTTCCCACAGGCCAAGCACTTATGGGATCTCTCTCCTGTGTGAATTCTCTGATGTGTTATAAGATCTGACTTCCAGTGGAAACCGTTCCCGCAGTTGAGGCATTTATAATGTCTCTCTCCTGTGTGCATTGCCTGATGTTTAACAAGGTCTGACCTCCATATGAAACTTTTCCCACAGTCCAAGCACTTATGGTGTCTCTCTCCTGTGTGGCCTTTCTGGTGTGTAACAAGGCCTGATTTCTGTGTGAAACTTTTCCCACAGTCTAAGCACTTATGGGGTCTCTCTCCTGTATGAATTGCCTGATGTCTAACAAGGCCTGATCTCCGTGTGAAACTTTTCCCACAGTTCAAGCACTTATGGGGTTTCTCTCCTGTGTGGATTCTCTGATGTGTAATTAGTGCTGACTTCCAGTAGAAAGATTTCCTGCACTCGAGGCATTGAGAGGGTTTCTCTCCTGTGTGGCTTCTCCCATGGTTATTCAGGTCTGAGCGATTATTGAAGCTTTCGCCATGATCCAAGCATTGAAGGGGTTTCTCTCCAGTATGGATTGTCTGATGTGTAACAAGCTGTGATCTCAGAATGAATCCTTTCCCACATTCGAGGCAGTGGTAGGGTTTCTCTTCATTGGGATTTGTCTGCTGGGCTGTGGGATCCTTGTGTCCTCCCCCACATATAATAGATTCATCCACTTCCCCAGGAACATCCTTATGATGATTCCCATCCTCGTTCTCACTCACTCTCTCAGCACCTGCTGGGAGAAAGACAGTCCAGACAGGAGTCATTGTGCTGGAGAGAAAGAGGAATAGCACCAAGGGAAAACCCAACACACTAAATTTGTGAAGAATCAGCAATTGGATTTTGCCTCCACATCCCACACAAACACTCACAGGGAAGGAAAGTTAGGAAGGAAACTCCTGCAGCTAACACGGTGGGTGGAAAGCCTTGAGCGATATCTGCTGACTACATCCCTGCCCTGGCTGAGATGAGGAAGAACACTCACACCACATTTTTGGGATTCTCAGCTTTTTCCTTCATTCACCAAATGGTTTGTGTGCCAGTCCTCACCTGTGCTGGGGCCTCTCAGGATCTCTCTTTTCTTGCAGGCCTGGAGATCCGGCACCCACGGCTCTTCTCCTCGTTCCAGGCGGGAGATCAGCTCAGGTTTGGGAATGGGAAATCCTGTGCAGGGGGTGAAATCAGACCAGATCAGAGTGCATGGAGGATTAAGAGAGTGTCTGTCACAAAGGACATTCCATGTCCCGGTGCTGTGCTGGAGGAATGTGGAATCCAAAAGGACGGGAACAAGGTCACGGAGCCCCCTTGGGAGAGGGAGACGTTTGGGGAGGTGGGGGGAATTGTTACGCCCTCACTAGGAGTTTGCAGGATCTGTGCACTCTGGGGGCCTTGCTGACAAACTCACAGCTCTGCAGTTAAATCCCAGCCTATTTCCAAACCTGCGGAGCCCAGAGAACTGCCCATGGCTGGAGCTAGTCACAAGGAGGGAGGTGAACAGGGATTGCGTGTGCAGTCGAGAAACAACACAGACAGGACAATGTACGACTTCTGCCCCACTGAAAGCTGGGGGTGGGGGTGAATGATTTAGCACGTCCATTAGGTTTTGACACTGCGGTCCCATTGGAGAGGGTACATAGATGCAAGTCTCTTTCACACTGCAGCTGTGGATTATGAGACAAATTCTCCTCCAATCTAACTGACCAGGGAAGAACGTAACCAGAGTCAGCAATGCAGGCCCTACACTTTCTAATAACTATGGGGACGGGAATCGCTTACCCAGTGAGGTCACCGTCTCGTAGTTCTCCTGCATGATGTCCCTGTAGAGGGCTCTCTGAGCGGGGTCCAGCAGAGCCCCCTGCCCCTGGGTGAAATACACAGCCACCTCCTCGAAGGTCACCGGCATCTGGAACAACAAGAGTCCCCCACTCAGCACCTCCTGCCCCAGCAACAATACCGCTAGTTATGGGAAAGAAAAAAAAAAAAAAGAAGAAGCTCTGGGAGGGCCAGAGAGGCAGAATCCCTCCCCCACCCTGCAGCAGCCACGTGGCTTCAGGGGGTGAGCAGAAAGTGAGAGCTCCTTGTCCGCCCCAGCAGACAGAGGAGGGCAGCGTCTTCTCATTTACCACATGCCTGCCAGCCACAGGCTGATACGGGAAGCAGAGCTCTGAGCCAGGGACAGGGACAAGAATCCCGACAGCTTCCCTTCGTATTTCCCAGCAGCCTCTGGCTAGTGGGTTCAGGCTCCAGCACTGGGAGTCTTGAAAATGTTCCAAGCCCTGTTTCCTGTTTCATAAATGGGGAAAGTTCCCCCCCCCGCCAGTGGGCCTATTCAGAAAATCAGCAGGTTTATTACACCCTGTTTCCTCCCTGCCACTCCTTCCCCACCCCTCAGCAGCTCCCTTAAAATCCCCTACCTGAGCAGGCTCCATCACAGACATTTCCCTTCCCTGTCTCCTGGAAGATGGGTTGATCTGGAGCGAAATCTGGATGTGATTCCTCAGCCTGTCGGGGCAAGAGGGGCGATGGGGGAGGTTTCAGAAGGGGCTTGAGTCCATTTCACACCCCAATTCCCCACAGGCTCTTTCCCTTGAGTCAGATGCTCTGGACTCTGCCACGCTGGGAAGAAACCCAGTTAGTTTATCACCACCCAGGCCAGGCCCCTCCCAGCAGAACTGATCCCACCGGGACACTTTGAAACTTTCCCCATAACAGTGTCTCTGAGCCAAATGCTAGAAAAAGAGCAGAATCAAAGGAGCCACTTTTGGGGATTCCCCCTGACACTGTCCCCAAAGGCAGCGCCTGTCCCCCCACTCTACAAGCAGCGCAGTGATTCAAGATAGTCAGCAACTGGCTTTTCCTCTCTCAGCTCCTCCCCTTGTTCCCAGGAGTGTCAGTCTGCCCAGGATAATGCAGGGAATGGATCTGGGCAGGTCTGGAAACTTCTCTTCCCCACTTACTGCTCCTGCTGCTCCTTCCAGTCTCTCCACTCTCCCTTTTTATCATCTTCCCTCTGCCTGGAGAACTGGTGACTGCCCCATTGACGTGGGCGTTTGCTCTCATTAGACAGATCAGCCACTGCCAACAGGGGTTTGAACCTGGCTGTGTCCATGAGGGCAGCAGCTCTGGGACTCACAGACACATGAGGAGTCCCTCCCTCTGCAGTTCAAACTCACCAGCAGGTCCCTGAAAGGGGCCCTTTGTGCAGAGTCACTTTCCTGCCTTGTGTAGTAGGAGAAACTGCTCCCTGTAGGAATTTGCTACTTAGGGTGTACTGAGCATGCTCAGTAACATCTGCTGAAGTCACTGCCCTTCACCCTGCCCTTATTAGCCATCAGATTCTGCGGACTGCTTTTTACAGGGGTTAAAAAGGGGCAAAGGGGGCAAATCGGAGGAGGGGCGTGTTGGCCAGATTCTTCTGAGCAGGGGGCAAAAATTCATTGGTCAGGGGGGTCAAGCAGCTGGAAGCAGGGTTAGGACAGGGGCTGAAGGGCAAAATCAGGGATGCGGGGAGGAGCTGGGGTTAAGCCCAGGGGTGGGGGCCGCTGCCAGAGGATGATAGAGAGTAAAACCCTGGCACAGGCAGGACCAGAGGGGGAACTGTTACTCTGGTGGACTGAGACACCCGTGTTTGCAAAATAGGGTGCGGGGAGGAGAGGGGCTTTTTTATTTCTCTTCTCACAGACAGCACCTCTCAGCATGGACTTCCCAGGGCTGGGTTCTTAAAGGCACAGGCATCCCAATGCCTAGTCACTACAGCTCCTCTCGATCTGATGTAACCTACTAAGGTTCTGCAGGAGACTTAATTCAGTGAAACAGGGACTTCCCTACACCCCTCTCCTCAAATTCTCCCCCCCCCCACAGTGGTCAACTAGTTACACGCAGACCAGGGGTCCCCAACGTGGTGCTTATTCACTTTCTCCACACCAGTCAAGATTTTATAGACCTCTATCATATCCCTTCTTAGTCCTCTCTTTTCCAAGCTGAAAAGTCCCAGTCTTTTTAATCTCTCCTCATATGGAAGCTGTTCCATACGCCTAATCATTTTAGTTACCTTCTCTGTACCTTTTCCAACTCCAGTATATCTTTTTTGAGATGGAGCGACCAGAACTGCACACAGTATTCAAGATGTGAGCATTCCATGGATTTATATAGTAAAAGTGGAGGAGCTTGGTTTGCCAGACTGATCAGCAAAGCCAATGCTGACAAACTATGTGAAAAGGCTGCAAAACACCAATCCTCTGGACTGCATCAACATGCAGAAAGCCTCATAAGCCAGTCATTGTCAAAGCCAATTTTAGAATAACTTAATGAGGTGTTAAGAATGCTGGAGACACACCACAGTTTATGTGAAGAAACATGGCTGCCACATCATACTTTCTCTTTAAGCAAGAGATACCACATGCTACAAACTGGGGACCAATGTTAAGTGCACTGTCATTTGTTAATCCTGACGTTGGACACTGGTTCCGACCAAAACCAGCAAGAAACACAACAGACTGGTTAGAAGCATGCGGTGCAACAGTGAAAGACTCAGCAGCTGAAAAAGTGAAGAACTCTCTACCCGCATTCAGAAAATGTGCATACATGGCTGATGAATGCACCGATGCAAATGGGTGTCAAGTATTAAGTCACTGCATATGTTATCTTGATAGCAGGGGTAGGCCAGTAGATGACTTTCTAGATGTTCAGGTTATAGAAGACATATCGGCTGCATCTCTGAAAACCCACATCCTAGAAGAGTTACATGCTTGTAAATTGAACCCCAAAGCGATGGCTGCTTGTGCGTTTGATGGAACTGCAAACTTCTCTGGAAGACATGGTGGAGTACAAGCTTTGCTCAGAGAAAAGTGTATCTCTAATCTCTCCTATACACACTGCAGAGGCCATCTACTCCAACTAGCACTGGTACGAGCTGCAGAATCTTCAAAAGACATTAAAAAAGCTACTTCGCTATTGTATTAAAATTACTGCAACCATTATTACTGGCTTTGGAAAGTATCTACTGAGATGGTGTAGCGGGGTGGTCACCCGCTCCCGGCCTGAAAGAGTTAAAAGCCAGCCCTTGGAGAGGGCTGGGAGCTTTAGGCTGGGCTGATTGGGAGGCAGCCTCAGGTGTGGCCACGCCCCAAACAGACCCAGCTGGCCTTATAAGAGGCTGGGAGCAAGGAGCTGACAGAGTCTCCTCTAGCTGTGGAGGGAGACAGGCCTGGTTGCTGGGGAGCTAGAGGAGGTACCTGGAGTGGAGCAGGGCTGGGGGGAGGCCAAGGGAGCTGGGGAGCTCCGGCCTGGAAACCCCCAGGCTGCGGCCTAGTGGAAGGCCAAACAGGTACTGGGGTTGCAGGGACAGCCCAAGGCTAGGCAGAGGCAGCAGGTCCAAACCCAACCTGGCCTATGATGAGTGGCGGACACTGCAGTCTGCCCCAGGGAGTGGGGGCTAGTTGGTGACTGGCAGTAGCCTACGACTGAAGCAAGGTGGTGATAGGGGGTGGGGGTTCCCCGTGGAGGGGAAACCTGAGACCGAGGGGCATACTGCCAGGGGACAGCACCCCGGTGTACAAGGGGCACCGGGTCCGGGAGGGACTCGGGGCCAGGCACAGTGAGACACCGGCCTGCAGAGGGTGCTCCAACGGCTGGAGAGCTAATTCCCAGAAGATACCAGCAGGAGGCGCCGCAGGGGTAAGTCCCACAAGCTTACAGATGGGATGGATCGAAGTAGTGAGGCTGGTTGACGACTTTTGGTACTACGTTGAGGGAAGACAATCACCATTCTCTCTTGTAAGTCTACTGTTGAAACCACTTGGGTCATTATACAATGCCATGCAGGCCTCTGCTACAACAGTAGCAGATCTCTGTCCAGCAATAGAAACAGCTACACTTGGATCAATCAGAGAGAGATCCATTGAAAATGTACTGGAAGAAGCAAAGACTTCAGTTCAGACGCTGATTAATGAGGGCCCTTATATTAACTCCTTAAGTGAAGAGGACAAGAAGTGCTTGTTAAGCCAGCTAAAAAGTAAAGTACACTGACTTGATTCTTACATCTCTACTATAACAGCTACTTTTGGATTCTATCAACGTCTACGTAGCTTTTACAGATGCCTGTCATATAAAACACAGACAGTTGAGTGGAGTGAGGCACTACCAGCAATGGGGCTGCCATGTGATCAGGACAGAATAGAGAATTTGAACACAGAGTGGAATATCCTACGATGAACGAATGTAGATTTGATTTCAACTTCTTCATCATCATCACTAATGGTTCGACCCAATTTTTGTGCTGTGTTTCCTGGGATGAAAGAAGCAGGAATTCATCTCTTTCTACTCCCAGTCACAACAGCTACAGCTGAACGTTCTTTTTCCTCATTGAATAGAATGTTGTGGTCTGAAAGAAGTCGCCTTCTGCCTGATCATGAGCATATCATGAAGGACTGGAAGTACCGGACACATGAGAAGCCACTAAAAATGAATGCCTTGCATTCGAGAAGTTCATTAACAGAGTTGTGCAAAATTATAACAAGAAACCAAGAAGGATGTAGATATAGTGCTTCATAGTAGGCTTGTATAGCCCACTTTAATTTGTGTGATGATTTAAAAACATGAGTTAAATCTAATAAAATGGTCATGAAACATTTTTTAGTTTTTACTATGGTGCCATACACCCCACGTTCGCCCTAACAATCTCACCCGTCATCGGTTTCCCCCCCCCCCTCCCCCAGAGGAGGAGAAGGTGGTACCTATTCAAGCAATGGTGGTAGGAACGGTGTTTGTGCTGGTGGAAGCCAGGGGCAGCCCTGGGGCCACCAGGAGCACTGGGGAGTGAGAGTTGCCCTCATCAGTACAGAACAGGTGTAGCAGTATACACTGCACACAGTGCCTGGCTCCTCTGGGGTGCTCAGTACAGCTGGCAGGGCCTTCTGCTCCTACCCATTTGCCATCAGGGTATTTAGGTAGAAGCAACATTACGGCTTCCACATGCATGGGAGTGTTCGGGGGAGGGAAAGGACTTCTTGGCCCTCTTCTCACCTCCACCACCACTAATGCCTCTGTGTGATGGCAGCCATATTTTGAACCTGTAATAAATAGATAGGAACTGCTTCCGCCAGGAAAAATGTCAGGTGAGCATAGATGGCCCTTGGTAAGGGAAATAGGAAATCCAGAATACTTTTCTCTCCTTTCTACCCAGCCCCCAGAGAATGGAATATAGCTGCATGGAGACAAACCCACCTGGCTCATCCTTACCCTACAGACTTCAAAATCTCTTCTTGAACAAGCCCTTTCATCTCCAATGAGATATTACCCTGGGAGCTGGCTGGAATCTACGCTCCCTTTGATCAGAACCTTTCTCAGTCAAGGCAACAGGACAAGGGCATTGCTGCCGGTGCCTGCCTGCTGAGCTGATGAACGGTAATGGTCAGAGATCGCACCAGCATAGAAGTATACTGAAGGTGAACCCTAAGGAAATTAAGAGTTTAAATTTTCCTCCACATGTCCCGCATCCCACTACAATGAACCCAACCCACAGGCCACTTGTGCAGAAGTATCAATGTCAGGATGCTACATTGTTAGCACAGTAAATGACGCTGCAAAAGAAAAGATGTTTAAATGACCTCCCTCTATTTTTTACAATCCTCTAGTAAGAGGTAATTGATACATCTGTACACCAGGCAGGGTTGTTCGGAATCCGACAACTTTATGCTTCCATCCCACGCCACTGTAAAGTTTTAGCAAATTAGGACAAGTCAGCAAATAAGCACAACCTTAGGTATGAGTAACTGCTACTGGTAACAATTTGCTACCTGTGTACCAGAGGACAGGAAAGGTGAGAAGTAGCAAATTTCTACAGATAGCAGTTTCACACACCCTATGGTGTAAGAAACTGCTATATGTAGGAATCAGCTACATCAGATAGCAGTTTTTAGCAAAGTAGGACTTCTCTGCTACATGTAGCAAATTCCTACAGATAGCAGTTTCTCATACTACACCCGCCCCAGCCCTTTGCCCCAAGTCTCTCTCCTCACTTGCCAGCTCCGGCTCAAGGGCTGGTGTCAGCAGAGCCTGGGGCTGGTTCCAGCCACCGGAGAAAGTCCCCACCCGAGCTGGGCACCGAGGGGCTTTAAAAAAGGTCTCTCCACTGCTGGATAAGCAGCAGCTTCTCAGTTTGGGTTCCCAGGTCAAAATGGAGGAGGCAGCTTCTGACCCACAGAGCTCAACTCCAGAGCTGTATCCTGAGCAGAGAGAGACACACCAGCCTCCTCCTCCCCCTTAGCAACAGCCGGAGCCTTCTGGTGGCAACACCTGATGAATGAGCTGCCCTGGACTCCCCCTGCAGCCCCCAGGGACAGGCAGGCAGAGGCTGATCCCATTGGCCCATCCGCTCTCCCTACCTGCCAGGCCCAGAGCCAGCAGTGACTCCGGTCTGACACTGGTGTGCAGGGCCGCCCAGAGGGGGGGGGGGTGGGGCAATTTGCCCCAGGCCCTGGGCCCCGCAGGGGCCCCCACGAGAATATAGTATTCAATAGTATTGCAACTTTTTTTTATGGAAGGGGCCCCCAAAATTGCTTTGCCCCAGGCTCCCTGAATCCTCTGGGTGGCCCTGCCGGTGTGGCTGAGATCTGAATCCTGCCTGGAAATCAGACCAGGGCCCTGGGCATCCCCGAACACTCAAGAATCAGAGCCCCCAAATCATGAGTCTGTCTTGGGGAAAAAACAACCACCCGAATAATACATTGGGAGCACGGTGTGTGTGGGGAGGATGGGGGTTGGCTGTGGATATTTCCTCTGTAGTTTCTGAGCGGTGAGGGGTTAGATCCCTGCCCAGCCACCCCCCAATGCTTCTGTGACCAGTTCAGGAAAAAAATTCCCAGCAGGTGTAGCGGCTGCTGGGAGGGGCAGCCCCTCACCCGCTCCTACCCCATGGGGCGGGGGAGCTGCCTTGTGTCTCTCCCCACCCCGCTCCTTGACCTCTGCCTCCTCCCTTCTCCCCCCAGCCAGTCTCCTCTTGCTCTCACAGTCTCCCTCCAGCCTCCCCAACACCCCCTTTCCCTCGCAGTGACCCCCCCACATCTTCCCTCCATTCCAGCCTCCTTCCCTCAGCCCCATAATTCTCCTCCTGCAACACCCCCCCTCCTGCCCCTGGATCCCCTTTAACCCTCCTCCTGCCCCCTCACACATCCCTGTTCTCCCTCAATCACCCCCCTCCCGGCTGCCCCCAAGTGTCGCTGTCCCAGCCCCCAGCACGGCCCGGGCTGGCTCCCCCCGGCCCGCACACACCGGGAGCTGGCGGCAGCTTTCCCGGGCCCAGGGCAGGGAATCGCAGCCAGCTCCGCTGGGAGCAGCCTGGGGCCAAACCCCCCCTGCAGCCCGGGTGTGACGGGTGGGGGGGGCGGGTCTCTCTCACCTTCCCTCCGAGCGGGGCCCCCCCGGGGCAGGGGCCGGGCCGGGAAGGGCCCTGGCCAGGCTGGGGGCTCTGCCCTGGGAGAGGCTCCTGGGGAGCAGCGGGAAGGGCCCTGCTGGAGATTCCCCTCTCCCGGCTGCAGCCCGGGCTCCGGGCTCCCAGCACCAGCCGCCGGGGCTCGGGGATCTCGCCAGGAGCCTGGGAGCCAGAGTCACCGCAGCGGCTGCGAGTCACTTCCTGCTGCCGGGCCTGAGCCCAGCGATCGCTCCCCCCAGAGCCGCCTCCCAGCTGCTCCTGGGTCCTAGCGATCAACCCATCGCCCTGCAGCATCTCTGTGTCCGGCTCCTGTTCCACTCACAGGCTCTAAGGTCAGAAGGGCCCATCATGAGCATCTAGCCCAGGGGTTCTCANGAGCAGTTGGGCAGAGCTGGTCTCTTGTCTCCACACCAGGCTCACTGGCTACCAGACCTGGGCCGGAGCAACCAGCTCTGCTCCCCTCGCTCAGGTCATGGAGCTGTCAGAGCTTTGCCGCTGGGTTCTTCCGGTTACTTGTAGGTCCAGATGAACCCATCCCTGGGCTCTATTTAAACCCCTTCATGTCTGCCCCCCTCCCAGGGATCCCCTCTGCCCATGTCCCGGCTGGCTCCCCCGCATGGGCACTGACTGCAGCTCCCCGTCAGGCACCTGGATCTTGGCAGTGAAGCTCCTGTTGCTCTGGGTCAGGGACTGGTGCTCTGCCCACTCAGACTTGTCACCTGTTTTCCCCTCATCATTTTCTGATTTTCACCAAAATCATCCACCTTCTCCTGATGGCCGCCCAGAGAAGCCCCTGAAATGTTGGAATTGATCCGATGTAGCCATCGAAACAGACCAGTGCCACCGAGTTAAGTGCAGGGCCTCATTTTGCTAGGCCAAAAATAAATCAAGATATTCGATAGCACCCTTAGGTCATGGCTACCGATGCAGACGCGCCACTGTACGCTCTCTGGTGCAGGGGTTCTCACAACAAATGTTTTGGTGGCCTCACAGCACGGCCCCCCAACTCCCGCTGGTGGCCACTCTGACAATTTGGTCCAAAATACTTAATTAATTTTAGGAATAACAAATAAATATGCACATATCCATGCCCAAATCATCGTCATTTATTTATGTAGGGTTTTTTTTTTTCATACTCAATAATAAAAATAATGTACAGTTGCCTCTATTCTTTACTGGACCTACACCGAATAGAAACACAAGTAAGGTGCTTTGCATAGTCTTGTCTTTAATTGTTGTTTCTTTTGCTTTTTTGGTTGCTTTTTTTAAAGACTTGCTAGCTAGTAAGTCTGCTTCTGTGAAAAGTGATGTTTGTACATTTGTTAATATCACTTCACAGCAGCAGACTTGCTAGCGAGCTGGGAGGCAGTGAAAAGTGATTAACAAACACACAAATATCACTTTGCACAGCAGACTTACGCAGACCCAGCAAGCTGGGGGACAAGTTAAGCCCTGGATGGGAGGTGGGTAGGGTGGCAGGGGGTGTCAGCCTAAGTTCCCTGTAAGCCTACTTAGCACCACACAGGTGCTCAGGGAACCTCCCTGGCCAGGACCTGCTGCAGCTGGGGGAGGGCTGCCCCTCCGCCCAAGCCCAGGTTCTGCTGCGGGGAGAGAGAGCTGGGGGGAGTCCTCTCTCCCTGCCATAGTCCCAGAGCACCCTCCTGCACCCCAAACCCCTCATCCCCAGCATCACCCCAGAACCCACAACCCCAGCTGGAGCCCCCTGCACCCCAACCCTCTGCCCCAGCCCTGAGCCCCCCCTCCCAGTTTGCAAATCTGACATCAGGAATTATAACATTCAAAAACCAGTAGGAGAACACTTCAATCTC
>QXTE01000965.1:3262-15585 GCA_003942145.1 Platysternon megacephalum
ACATCTAGTCTGACCTGCACATCGCAGGCCACAGAACCTCACCCACCCACTCCTGTAATCGCCCCCTAACCTCTGGCTGAGTTAATGAAGTCCTCAAATCATTATTTAAAGACTGCAAGTTACAAAAAAATCCACCATTTACACTAGTTTAAACCTGCAAATGCCCCATGCCGTGCCCCATGCTGCAGAGGAAGGCAATCTGAGTCTGGGCAAAATTCCTTCCCTTCCCATTCCTGTAGTTGCAGACTGACTACATGCCATTGTAGGCAGTCCCATCATACCATCCCCTCCATGAAGGTATCGAGCTCAGTCTTGAAGCCAGTTAGGTTTTTTGCCCCCACTGCTCCCCTTGGAAGGGCTGTTCCAAAACTTCACTCTGATGGTTAGAAACCTTCGCCTAATTTCAAGCCAAAACTTATTGATGGCCAATATCCATTTGTTATAGTGCCAACATTGGTGCTTAACCTAAATAACTCCTCTCCCTCCCTGATATTTATCCTTCTGATGTATTTATAGAGAGCGATCCTATCTCCCCATAGCCGCCTTTTGGTTGGGCTAAACAAGCCAAGCTCTTTGAGTCTCCTCTCATAAGGCAGATTTTCCATTCCTCGGNATAAGATTGGTCCCAAGACTGATCTCTGAGGAGCTCCTCCCTGCAGCCTGACAACTCACCGTTCAGTATGACCCCGTGTAGTCTCGCCTGTAACCAATTCCTTATCGACCTTTCAGTTCTCATCTTAATCCTCATCTTCTCCAATGTAACTAACAGTTTCCCATGTGGAACTGTATCAAATGCCTTACTGAGAGCCAGATAGATGAGAGCTACTGCATTTCCTTTGTCCAAAACATTAGTTACCTTCTCACAGAAGGAGATCAAGTTTCTCTGACACGATCCACCTTTTGTAACACCGTGTTTTATTTATTTATAGTGCTGAAGGCTGGAAGGCACTGTTATCAATAGGCTGAGAATGGCCATGTGGAGGTGGGCGAGGGGATGTGATGTTGGAGGTGTATCTGGGATTGTGTTTTGTAGGAGTCCATGTCTCTGCTCCCTGTGGCCGTGGTGCATTCCGTACCAAAGCAGCACGTCAGCAGAACAGACGCACACCCCATAGCTCCGTCTGGAACACGCAGCATTCACTGCCAGACGGGATGGGTGATTTTTCAGCGGCCCAGCTTGATATGCCTGGCTGGGGCGGATTCAGTTGGACGGGGGGCTGGGGCTCTGACAGTTTGGGATGTTCCTTTTCCCATAGTCAGTCCTTTCCCTTTATTGTTTTACCCCCGCCTGTGCCCGATGCCACTCTCTTCTTAACTTGCTTTGGTTATTTCAGTTCCAGTTTTTAAATGGGATCTAATCATTGCAAAGCTGAATGAAAGGTAAAGCAAACAGAACCATTTGAATGTTGGCACATAGCTGGTAGAACTATACCTAGTGAAGGTCTGCTGTAATTACCTGGTTACCTGTAGCATTTTCTGGTGGGGTGCATAAAGCAATGTCAGAGAGCCAAAAACGACTTTAGGGTGAAAGGGCTCGTCAGGTGTTTGCTCTCTAGGCAGCATGTCACCGGCCAGGGCTTGCAGTCTTTCAGGAGTGGTGCGGTGGATTGTATTTAGTAATCTCAAAATAAAAGGTTTCGAGTAGCAGTCGTGTTAGTCTGTATCCTCAAAAAGAACAGGAGTACTTGTGGCACCTTAGAGACTAACAAATGTATTTGAGCATAAGCTTTCGTGGGCTAAAACCCACTTCATCAGATGCAATGAAGTGGGCTGTAGCCCACGAAAGCTTATGCTCAAATACATTTGTTAGTCTCTAAAGTGGCACAAGTACTCCTGTTCTTTTTTCAAAATAAAAGGTTAAGACTGCTGGTTCACAATATCCACTGAAATCTTGCAAACAATTATACAAATAGACCGTTACGCTATTAAAACAACATGGTATTAATACTGATTCAAAACTGAAATCAAAATTACGAGATAAACGCATGAGAAATGAATTGACACCTAATTTCTATTTCTTAATGCCTGAAATTTTGACACTTGTTCATACCATCTTTTTTTAAAAAGTGATGCACAGCACACAGTCAAGTTAATTCATGAAAGCACACCAATTATTGACTGTTTGTGTTGCATAAGCATCTGATTAAGCACCTAATTAAAACTGTACCAGTGTAATTGGAAATGCATCAACACAGCTTAGCTCCAATGTTTAAATGTGAATGAAAAGTTTCTACATTAAATACATGGCAGGATGGTAAACGGGGGGATATTACCCAGAAGTGCCTCTACCCAGCCCTGTTCACTTCTTGTCCCAACCCCCCCTGAGTTCTGGCCTCTTGGTCAACTCAGCTGTGCCCTCTCCCAGCCTAACCTGTTTCTACTGCACTTCTTCATCCCCCTCGTCCAGGCAGGGGGTTGGTGCTGCAGCCCCTAAGGCACCTGCGTTAATCACTGTCTCACTATTTAGATTTCAGGGAACGATTTATCCGAGTTACTGACTCTGGGAGGTGGGAGAGAGGAGAGGCTGAGAGGGAGTTTGCTCCCCAGACTCTGTAGGGCCATGTTCAACCCTGGTAACCTCCATGTTACCTCATCCTCCCCCCTCCCCCATGGGTCTCTGCTCATGTGTCAGTGTGTCACCTTCTGATCATAATGCCACTGGCCTCAGCAGAGCTCCCAGACAGGAGCTACATCACGATAGGGTTACGGTACCGAGAGTAAAATACATCACGGGGAGGGTGCATTACAGTCCATGAAGTGAAAGAATTAAAGTATTCAGTTACTGAAACGTACGCTTGAAAGGATTGGATTTTTATTAATAAATTGCAGTAAATGTTGATTTCACTGTACACACACACACAGATGAAAAAATATTTATATAGGTAAAATACAGAAATGCTTCTGGAGATAGTCGAGTTTGATTTACGGATATTTACACTGTATATTTTGCATGTGACATTGACAATTTGTGTTCGAACAGTTATAAAAATTTGGCTTTGGGAATCTCATTTACTGTAATTAAATAATTGTTGCCTGATGACCCTCATAACTTCCCACAGCTCTGAACATGGAAATTGTAAACATTGAAAAAAGGGCTTAAAATAAATATATCATCTATTGAAATAAAAAAAAAAAAGAAATAGACAAAATGAATGTAGCCAAACCCACTTAACAGCAATCGCAATATACTAGGGGATGGAAGTTCACAGCTAAGGCACCCAATCTTAACTCTGCCCTGTAGTGACACCAGGCAATCGCCATAGGGCTACGAATAAGGCATTTTAGTGTATAAAGTCCCAGATTAGATTATACCGATTTGTAAAGACACATGAGATCTCTCCCTCGGGGTATCACCTTCACTGGGTTGTTTCTTTTATTGGTAATTCCCAGAAGTCAAGAGATCAGTAACATTCTGTCAGTTAGGAAGTGCCCATTTCGGATTTCTGTCGAGTGTCTATAATTTTGCACTAGGGGCCGGGTCCTTGGAGAGACGGAACCTTGGTTTCATTTTAACTTGTTCATGCTCAGCAGCTTCCGGAATTTGGTTTGAAGTATTTACATGTTTCCCTGGCCTGTTCTTAAAAGTGCTGCTATAGAAAGTGGGGAGGGGCAGGAACTCATTGTCGGGTCAGTAGCTGAGTCCCTTAGATATTTATAGCTCATCGGAAGAAGGACGGGGATTGGTGGGTGTCTGGGGATTTAATAATAAACACACAAATATCATCGTTCTTAATGAATTTTCATCTTCTAATTCCCATAACCCATTAATTATCCCTGGCTGCCCCCGGCAGTCTGGGGAGGGAGTACTAGTAAAGTCCTGTGGCCAGTGTGGAGCCTAACGCACAAGGATCTTTCCGTGGCCGGCGCAAAGTCACCCAGAGTGAAATTCACTTCACTGGATAAATCCCGATCTCAGACACTACCCCAACCTTCCCCTGCAGTGATGGACCCACGTGATGCTGCCAGAGCCATCTGCCATGGGACCTAGAGGGGGCAGAGGCCCAGCTCCAGAACTGCTCCCCCTGCCCACAGCCCCCATGCTGAGCTGGGGTTGCCCTGGCTTTCCAATCTGCAGATGGGTCCAGCTGTTTGTGGACCCAGCCCGTGCACCCACCACACACAAACTTCCTCACAACACACATCCCAGGATGGGGAAGGACCATCTGGGGCTGGCTGCAGTCTCCCCTTGCTGCTGTGAGAGGAATGGGGTGGTCCCTCATATAGGACACACACATACCCAAGTGCAGAAGGGAAATGTAGTTTCTTCCAGGGGCTTATAACTGTTTGGTTTAGAGTTCTGAGCTCTATCTTCCTTTGTGTCTCCTGCCACTTTCAGATCTCTTGGCAAGACAAGGTGGGTGAGGTCATTTCTTTTAGAACCAATTAAAATCCCTCTCTTTGATACCCTGGGACCAACATGGCTACAACAACTCTTTTCCCTTTGTACCCCCTCCCCTTCTCACCTCCCTGTCATAAATAGTTAGTAAAGGGTTAAAACATAGTACCTGGTGGGCACCTGACCTGAGGACCAATCAGGGAAGAGAGTTTAAAATTCCTAGGAGGGAATTTTTTCCCTCTGTGGGTGTGTGTTTTTTTCTTAGCCATCTGGAATTACAAGGGTCTGGATGTTTAATCAAGTCTCTACAAATTTCCACCTTTATGAACTAATTCCTTCTAGTCAAAATAGTGAGTATTAGAAAGGTACTTGTGTCTTCACCTAATAATCCTATGTTTGCAATTCTGTGTGTTTGTTATTGATTATTCTTAATTCTGCCTGTTTTGTTATACTGAGAAAGAGAGAGGATTCTCTCCAGAACTTAGTAAGGTTATACCCTATGAATGCCCAGCTTAGGCTCATAGAGATTGTGTATTTTCTTGTTTTTCTTTTAATAAATTCTTTCTATAAAGATTTGATTAAATCCTTTCTACTGTGGATACAGGGGGAGGGAGCTAAGAAAACATTCTTCTCTGTAGTAAGACGGGTTATCTCCGGGCAAAAAAAGGAGGGGGAAGAAATCATTCTCCCTGGGTTTGATTCAAGCAGTTTGAATCAGGTATCTCTTTCCAGTAACTAGGAGAGAGGGAGGGGGGAGGTTTCCCTCCTGTGAGTGGATCTGTGTTTCCCCAGGGAACGCCTTTGGAAAGAGGCAGGGGGGGGAAACCGGGGTGTCCCGGCCGACGTAATTAACCGGGTGGTGGCAGCAAAAAGGGAGACCCACCCTAGGATTTTAGGGTAAGGAGTACATGCGGGTCCTCACTTTGGAACCCCCCAGTTTCAAGTGAGGGTAGACTCTAACACTCCCCCTCAGCTGAGACTGTCCCATGTGATGGGAAAATAAGGGTTCAGTCCTGTCACTGGATTGGGTCGTGCCAGCACTGACGGGAGTGAAAGCCTGTGTGCATTAATGACAGCAGCAGCTCTGGGACTCGGAGACATAG
This sequence comes from Platysternon megacephalum, assembly GCA_003942145.1. Taxonomy (NCBI): domain Eukaryota; kingdom Metazoa; phylum Chordata; order Testudines; family Platysternidae; genus Platysternon; species Platysternon megacephalum. The sequence continues at coordinate 8,702 of QXTE01000965.1, forward strand.
GGAGAAGAGATGGGAGTGAGCAGGTTATGTTTGTGCAGGGTGTGAGTTACTCGTGCGGTAATTCTGCGCCACTGCGTATGCACAGAATTCACGTCCAGCGCAGAATTTCTTTTTTTTGCCTGAAGAAGATGCATTGTCTGAGAAGTGCTGCAGTTCTGCCTTTCACCCACCACAGGCCCCTGTGGCACCAGAACAGCCAGCAGCCAGCTGGGTTCATCTTGGTGGGAAATTGTTGCCCTGAGCTATACCCCAAATGGGAAGAGAGTTAGTGGGTGCAACTTGGGAGAGGCCTGAGACACGGCTGCCTCTGGGGGTGGGGACAGGGGGGTCATTCTCTACTCGCAAGAGGGTGTGGAAGGGGGCACAGGAGGAGCAAGTGTCCCCCATGGAGACTGCCCAGCCCCAGGTTACCCAGTTCCAGCCGCTTCTGCCCCCCCCCCCCATACCCCCAAACCTCTTCACCCCTCCAACGATCAGCTGCCAGTCTTCCCTCGCTGCTACCCCTTCCTGCCTGGCAGGGAACCTCTGAGCTCTGTCCCCTTCTCTTTGCCTCTGCAAGTTGCCTTGCCCAGGGCTTTGCTGCCTGTGTGAATGGCAGGTCGGGGTGGGGAGCCATCACTTTCTGCGTATTTACTGAACATTCATCTAGTCACTGACACCTTCATTCATGCAGAGTTAAGGTTGCCCAGCAGTATGTTGGGCCCTGCAAAAGTCAAACCTCCAAAAACTCAAAAATACAGAGCTAATGTACATGCCAATGCAACCTTAACTCTGCCCCCTGGAGCTGGCAACAGCCACTGGGCGGTATCTGCCTGCACTCCCTGTGTTAGGTGTAGCCGCACTGGAAGGTCGAGGCGTTCGTTAGAACAGCTTGGTGGAGGTGTGATTGTGACATGAGACGATCTGGGTCTGAGTCCCCCACGTGTGCAATGAACGGAAAGAGATGCATGTGTAGCTGGAGTTTCCAGTCTGTATCGTTTCTGCACTGACCTGTGCATGTTGTCAGGAGGAAAGAGGGGACTGTTTGCCATGGGAATGATCAGCAGTGAGATGGGATCTGAGAGCAGTCTGTGCTTAACGATGGGTGAGTGAATGTAGAACGTTGGCTGGAACTTCTGCGAGGAAGGATGAAAGAGTTGTAAAAAGGGGTGAAGAGGTGTTCAGTTGACCAAGTGTGCGGCTGTTTCTGGGGAGCAGGCCCAGTGTNAAATTGTTGCCCTGAGCTATACCCCAAATGGGAAGAGAGTTAGTGGGTGCAACTTGGGACAGGCCTGAGACACGGCTGCCTCTGGGGGTGGGGACAGGGTGGTCATTCTCTACTCGCAAGAGGGTGTGGAAGGGGGCACAGGAGGAGCATGTGTCCCCCATGGAGACTGCCCAGCCCCAGGTTACCCAGTTCCAGCCGCTTCTGCCCCCCACCATACCCCCAAACCTTTTCACCCCTCCAACGATCAGCTGCCAGTCTTCCCTCGCTGCTACCCCTTCCTGACTGGCAGGGAACCTCTAAGCTTGAGCCCCTTCTCTTTAACTCTGCACGTTGCCTTGCCCAGGGCTTTGCTGCCTGTGTGAATGGCAGGTAGGGGTGGGGAGCCATCACTTTCTGTGTATTTGCTGAACATTCATCTAGTCACTGACACCTTCATTCATGCAGAGTTAAGGTTGCCCAGCAGTATGTTGGGCCCTGCAAAAGTCAAACCTCCAAAAACTCAAAAATACAGAGCTAATGTACATGCCAATGCAACCTTAACTCTGCCCCCTGGAGCTGGCAACAGCCACTGGGCGGTATCTGCCTGCACTCCAGCTGCACTCCCTGTGTTAGGTGTAGCTGCACTGGAAGGTCGAGGCGTTCGTTAGAACAGCTTGGTGGAGGTGTGATTGTGATATGAGACGATCTGGGTCTGAGTCCCCCACGTGTGCAATGAACGGAAAGAGGTGCATGTGTACCTGGAGCTTCCAGTCTGTATCGTTTCTGCACTGAGCTGTGCATGTTGTCAGGAGGAAAGAGGGGACTGTTTGCCATGGGAATGGTCAGCAGTGAGATGGGATCTGAGAGCAGTCTGTGCTTAACGATGGGTGAGTGAATGTAGAACGTTGGCTGGAACTTCTGCGAGGAAGGATGAAAGAGTTGTAAAAAGAGGTGAAGAGGTGTTCAGTTGACCAAGTGTGCGGCTGTTTCTGGGGAGCAGGCCCAGTGTCTGAGTGTAGAACAGGTGTCAGTAGCTCCTGTACAGCGCAGCTCACCTAAAACCAAATTCCACCTTAGCAAAGATAAAGTGCTTGATTCTGTGCCCTGGTTGTCGTTTCCCCTAGTACTTCAGTGATAGGCACGATCTCAAATGGCCGGGTGCACATAGGTGTGTTGTAGGAGTAAAGAAAGGGTCATTGCTCCCCTGGGTCAGAATTAGGATTACATTGGTGTGTACCTTATCGCTGCATTTCCTGATTATTACAAGTTTGAGTTTTGCTGATGTCTGTTCTGGAGGGGCACCAGACAGCTCCGGGCAACCTTAAATCCTGCGTTGATAACGTTTTTTGTAAGTGACTTTCCTAGCTTTTTGCACAGAGCGATGTTGGCGGGAGGAGTTAGCAACCCTATAGGCAGTTGTGGGTCTCACACAAGTTTGCAATCAGAGGCACAGAGAAGTGCAGTGACTTGCCCAAGGTCACCCAGCAGGCCTGTGGCAGAGCCAGGAATAGTCCCTGTCCTGTGCTCTCCCCACGTAGTTGCTGGGTGCTTCTGAAATGCTGCTCCCCTGTCCTGTACTTTCTGTTACAGTGGAATGGGAACAAATGTCTCTCTCCTTCCCCACCTCCTCCTCCTGCCACCATTCAGCTCGGCCTCCCCTTGTCCATCCCCCCAGCCCTCTCTGGGCACTGTAGGAGCCAGTAGCTGTCTCCTGTCCTAGGCTGCCGCACACACGTATTACAGGCAGCAGCAGCAGCATACGGTCTGGCGCGTGCCACCTTGGTGATGTAGCCTGAGCTGGGCCCCTCACTGCTACTTCCAGCCGGGCCCCCTGCCCCTGGTCCAGCCATGCCCTAGCTCCGCCCAGTCTGCCCCGCCTCCAAACAGGCCCCCTCCCCTATACACTCTGCTGCCCCTCCACCCCATACACGTGTAACGTGCCTTGAAACTATTCATATTTTGGATTTGGGATGATTAAATTTGTGTTACCTTCAGCGCTCCCCCCCCGCCAGTTTCAGGTGTTTGGTGGTGCCCCGATGGTTTTCCATGGATAGTTTGGGAGGGAGCAAGGCTGGTCACTTCCTGCTCCCCAGGCCACCCCGTATCTACTCCATGTGCCAGGCTGCTGGCAGCCCCCAGTGAGAGGCCATCCAGCCCATCAAACTGGTGCCAAACTGCTGGGCCTCAGGCCTTTTGGGGTGCACCTCTGTGAGTCCCATTGCCCCCTGCCCCAGGGGTGCTACAGGGGCATGTCCTAGTGTGTCAGGGCTCAACCCTCTGGCTGAGGCCTCGGGGCACTTTCTTCCTCTCTCGGGGTACCAGGTGAAACAGCAAAAGAACCGACTGTCGGCAAACAAGGGTAAATAAAGGAATGAAAGAAAAGAAACGGAGGGGGGGGGGGAAACTGTGGACAGATCCCATCAGGGCCCCTCTTACTTCTGGGGGCCCTGGGAGCATCTCAGTCCCCTGCAGAGTTTACTGGGTCTCCAGCGCAAGTTTCAGCCGGCTCCCGCTTTGAGCTCCGGGGATCCCCAGCCTTGATGAAGGCCAGAGCCCCGAATGCTGCCAGCCCTCTCTTTGGGGCTGGAGATGCTCCACAGACTGTTCCCTTCCCAGGGCTGCTCCACTCTGAGTAGAGTAGGTCTCTCCTGTTAACTCCTGCTCCTGTCCTGGCATGGTTTGCAGGTGTGGAGGGGCTGGGCCAGTCCAGACTAAAGCAGCAGTTTAACCCCTTCTCTGCCAGTGTAGGGATTATATAGCCCTTCACAGGCACCCAGGCCCAGGGAATGGCCCCCATCAGCCCCATGCCTGATGTGGTGGGGCGACCCACTGGCAGCATTGCCTTTGAGGGTGCTGCTCCCACTCCCTCCCTTCCCCTTTTCTACCACCACAATGCCTGTCACCTTCACTTCCTGAGGGGTGACCCCCAGAAGGTGAGTTTTGTTATCCCTTTCCCTACCCTGCCCCCCAGGATCCATTGTGCACCCTCTGTCTGAGGAGACAAGGCGGGCCCTGGGGCGCGGGTGATGCTATGCTGGGGATCCATCATCACTGAAGGGGTGGCAGCCTTGACCCCCCCTTGAAGGTTGCCGGGATGCTGACGTGCACTGGAGGAGAACTGGGGCTTGACTGAGTCCAGAGACCATTTGGCCCACACTGTGTCACTGTAAAGCCTGCTCTGCATTGCTGCCAATTGCTGCTGGGGGCGTTGTGCCCGTAGGTCTCTGTACCGCTGTCTTCAGTGACTCAAGAGCATGAGCACCACCCTCCGGCAGACTGGTAAGAAGCAGGGCACAAACCCCAAATTGGTTGTGAGCTCTATATGGAGATTTCACCAACCAAGTATCCAGTGTAAACGCTTCAGGCACTGTAACAGCATTAACATGGGATCACAGACAGTCCCCTTGGGACATCCCATATATCTCACCACGCAGGGGAGCTCACCTTTGTGACAGATGGTCCCGTACACCAGGGGTTCTCAACCTGTTTCTTTCTGAGACCCCCCCAACATGCTATAAAAACTCCAGGGCCCGCGTGGGCCACAATAACTGGTTTTCTGCATATAAAAGTCAGGGCTGGCATTAGGGGGTAGCAAGCAGGGAAACTGCCTGGGGCCCCATGCCACAGGGGCCCCCACAAAGCTACAATGCTTAGGCTTTGGCTTCAGCCCCTGGTGGTGGGGCTCAGGGTCCCGGACTTCAGCCCCATGCGCTGGGACTTCAGTTTTCTGCCCTGGGCCTCGGCGAGTCTAATGCTGGCCTTGCTTGGCAGCCCCCCTGAAACCTGCTCGTGGCCCCCCAGCGGGCCCCAGGCCCCTGGTTGAGAACCACTGCCTTATACCACAAATCACAGCAATGTTCAGGTTACTGCCAGTCCCAAAGACCCAGCCACTTACTTAGGTCAACTGAATCTTAGATCTCACAACAAAGACAACACTTGTAGCCAGTCCTGTAATAACCTGTATTAAGATTTATTTAAAAGGAAACGAGAGTTGTTTACAAAGTTAAAGCAGGTAATCATATAGATGCAGACGAGTTAATCTTAAATTTCGAAAGGTAATAGAAGCTTCTATAATAAGCAAGCTCTACATATTCTTTGGGACTAATCCAGGCTAAGCAGCTGGGGATCTCTTGCTTATGCCTAGAAACTTTGCCCCCCAGAGTCCAAGCAGTATACAGATGATCAGTTCCTTCTGTATGGGGTTTTTATCTCCTTCCTGCCATGTGCTCTGAGTTGCAAACTCAGCTAATGGGAAGTCAAGAGCACAACAACAGTCGTTTGCCTTCTTTAACATCCCATAATACTCTATCTGGTGTTGATGGAGCTTTCCTGCCAGGCAGGGTGTAATGCATTGTGTTGCCAATCAGCACTTCATAGGTAAAGTCTCTCTCCTGTCTGGTGATTTACATAGCCACAGAGGCTCACAATGCAACTAGTCAGATATTAACCCAGGCAGCAACTCACGAGCATTCAATAAAGTCTAAACACTAAACACATTCTTCTTATTCTAATACCCTGTCTTAACAATACTAGCACAGGTGAGCCAGACTGATTCCAGCTCCGCGTTTGTCCATGTTCAGTTAAGACATGGGGGCTTTTGCAAGAGCTAACAGGCAGGATGGGCAGGGAAGGTGTCTCTAGCCTCTGTTTGCCAGAAGCTGGGATGGGTGACGGGATGGATCACTTGATGATTCCCTGTTCTGTTCATTCCCTCTGAAGCACCTGGCATTGGCCACTGAGATAGATGGACCATTGGTCTGACGCAGTGGCCCGTTCTTATGTTCACAGTCTCTATCAGGAGTATCTACTCATTTGGACTCACTGGGGAGCCCCAGAAAGAAACAAGATGTGCTGAGGCAAGAAGGCCCAGTCTCAGAGCCCCCAGGGTCACGCTTGCCAAAAGCTAAAACTAGCCCAGCCCATGAAAGGGGCACTCCCAGGAGAGACTGATGCTCCAGCCTTTATACAAACAACTTTGTAAACCTGAGACAGCTGCCTTGGGGCCAATGACAGGGAGAATCCCCCAAAGTGCCTCCTTCGATTCTGCTCTTCTCTGGCCTTTGGTTCATAGAGTCATAGAACTGGAAGGGACCTCGAGAGGTCTCTAGTCCAGTCCCCTGCACTCAAGCCAGGACTAAGTATTATCTAGATCAGGGATCTCAAACTCCCGGCCCGCGAGCCTCCCCAATGCAGCCCATGGGGCTCCAGCAGTCTTGGGGCCGGGTCTCTCCCTTGGCCCCACCTGCCGCCCCCAGGCGCTCCCCCCTCAGGGCCCCGGCAGCACAGTGGAGCTGAGCGGTGTCTGCCTGCTGGCTCCAGTGGCTGCCCGCCCCTCCCTGCGGCCCAGGGGTGGGGCGGGGCTGTGCCTCCACGTGCTGCCCCCGCCCTGAGGGCCCCTGCAGCCAATGGGACACTGCGGGGGTGGGGCCTGGGGGCAGAAGTGCGCGGAGGCCCCCCGGCCTTCCCCGCCTTGGAGCCCCAGGTAAGCACCGCACTCCCCCCTCCGAGAGCCTGCACCCCCACCTCCTCCCCACATACCCCTTCCCACCCCCAAACTCCCTCCCAGAGCCTGCACCCCCTCCCTCCACCTCCCCAGCCCCCAAACTCCCTCCCAGAACCTGCACCCCCTCCCCACACACCCCAGCTCCCAAACTCCCTCCCAGAACCTGCACCCCCTCCCTCCACCTCCCCAGCCCCC
>QXTE01000965.1:20757-41454 GCA_003942145.1 Platysternon megacephalum
GAGCCTGCACCCCCTTCCCCTTCCCACACACCCCCTCCCACCTCCAAACTCCCTGCCAGTCTGTGCCCTGTCCCCACACGCCCCCAGCCCCCAAACTCCCTCCCAGAGCCTGCACCCCCTTCCCCTTCCCACACCTCCTTCCCCACCCAAATTCCGTCCCAGAGCCTTAGGCAGGTGGGGGGTGGAGTTTTTTGGGGGGCGAAGTTTTTGGGGGGCAGGTTCTGGGAGACATGAGTGACAGTGGCCCGCTGGGAGGATTTGAGGACTGGCACTAGCCCTAAGGTAAATTGAATTTGAGACCCCTGATCTAGACCATCCCTGACAGGTGTTTGTCCAGCCTGCTCTTAAAAACTTCCAATGGTGGAGATTCCACAACCTCCCTGGGCAATTTATTCCAGTGCTTAACCGCCCTGACAGTTAGGAAGTTTTTTCCTAATGTCCAACCTAAACTACCCTTGCTGCAATTTAAGTCCATTGTTTCTTGTCCTATCCTCAGAGGTTAAGAAGAACAATTTTTCTCCCTCCTCCTTGTAATAACCTCATGTACTTGAAAACTGTTATCATGTCCCCTCTCAGTCTTCTTTTCTTCAGACTAAACAAACCCAATTTTTTCAATCTTCCCTCATAGGTCATGTTTTCTAGACCTTTAATCATTTTTGTTGTTCTTCTCTGGATTTTCTCCAATTCATCCACATCTTTCCTGAAATGTGGCACCCAGAACTGGACACAATACTCCAGTTGAGGCCTAATCAGCGCCGAATAGAGCGGAAGAATTACTTCTCGTGTCTTGCTTAAAAACTCCTGCTAATACATCCCAGAATGATGTTTGCTTTTTTTGCAACAGTGTTACACTGTTGACTCATATTTAGCTTGTGATCAACTATGACCCGCAGATCCCTTTCCGCAGGACTCCTTCCTAGGCAGTCATTTCCGATTTTGTATGTGTGCAACTGATTGTTCCTTCCTAAGTGGAGCACTTTGCATTTGTCCTTATTGAATTTCATCCTATTTACTTCAGACCTTTTCTCCAGTTTGTCCAGATCATTTTGAATTTTAATCCTATCCTCCAAAGCACTTGCAACCCCTCCCAGCTTGGTATCGTCCACAAACTTTATAAGTGTGACAGAGAGACTCTGTTACTGGGAGGGTTTCACCATGTCTCCGAGGGTTACACCCTGGTGGGAGGGGCCTAGGCCTGTACTGGAATAAGGTCACTCTGTGCTTCACACTGTGGCAGAACCTAGAATGTCCCTTAGCAGGGAAAAATCCTGGGGGGAATCAGCTTGTGGAATGGACAAAAGCCCCGTCTGAATTCTCTCACGTTGCCCTTCTCACCCTGGCAGGCTACAGAATAACGTCCAGGTTTCGCTCCAGATCAGGGGGAAGGAACTGGCTGCAATGGAGCTGGCTCAGGTAAGGGATTACCAGGGAGCTGGTGGTGGATTCTGCTTGGAGGGAGAGGAGCAGTAAATGCATAGGAGGGTGGGAGCTGCTGGAGGTGGTGGGAGGCAGGAAATATCGAGGGTGGAAAAAGGGAGGGGAAGGATGTGACAAACCTGCTGAGACTTGTGTAATCTAGGGTGTGATGGGTTGTCACCCCCGGGGTGCAGTCTGGGGGGCTTCTGGGAACCGCTGTGCCCTCTAACCCTAAAGCTGGGCTGGCCCTTCTCACACTGCTTTGCTGGAGATTCAGCCAGCCTCTCCAGGCCCTGTTATCACCCAACACGACAGCAGGTGGCGCCATACTCCCAACTAAGCTACCTGAGTGTTTTACCTAAGCCACTCAAGGACAGATAGACGACAACAGCCAATTTCCCAGCTCCCCAACCTTGCACACCTGCTGTAGTAGAAATCCAGAATTATACAGTCTTATACTGCATAGGGATCTGTATAATGTAAGCTCATTAATATAGTTCGCCTTCCCCTCGATATGGGAAAGATATGCACAACAATCTTGTGCTAACCAAGCTGAGATTTTCCCCGGACACTTCACTCAAAATACACTGGTTAAGATAAAGCATAAAACAAGTTTATTAGCTACAGAAAGATAGATTTTAAGTGATTATAAGTGATCGCAAACAGATCAAAGCAGATTACTTAGCAACTAACCAAAAACTCAAACTAAGCCTAACCTACTAGATGGATAGAATTTGAATTAGCAATTTCTCGCCCTGACTGATGATACAAACAGTCCACCAAGTTTCCATACACAAGCTAGAAATCCCTTTACCCTGGGACCAGCACTTCCCCCAGTTCAGTCTTTGTTCCTCAGGTGTTTCCAGTTCTCTTGTGTGGGGAATGAGGCCAAGAGATGATGTCACACCCCACCTTATGTAGCTTTCCCATATGGCAGGAACCCTTTGTTCCAAACTCAATTCCCAGTCGAGTTTGTGGAAAAATACAGGTACCAAAATGGAGTTCAGTGTCATGTGGTCTGGTCACCATAGTAGCCATGATTCATAGGCTGGCTGAAACATTCACAGGAGGCTAAACTCTTCCACGGTCCATTGTCTTTGTTGATGAGCCATGAGCGCTGTCTGGCTTCTTCATTGTTGTACCTGAAAGGCTAGTTGTGGGTGTTACCCAGAGTAAGCACATTTGAAATACAGATACATAGTCAGTATTCATAACTTCAGATACAAACATGATCCATGCACACAAATAGGATAATGATATTCAACAAATCACAACTTTTCCAATGACACCACACATGATGCATCTTGCACAAAATGCATCATAATTATGTCCTAATCATACCACTATGATGAATATGGGGTGTAGTGTCAGATAGGGCCCAATTTCAAGGCACAGGAGTTGGGAATGGAACTTCCCCTCTTTGTGGAACAGGAAATAACCCTCCAGCCAGGGCTGGGAAAACTTCCCAGACTCCCAGTGCTGAAACCTGAATCCACTCACACTTCATTAGTTACCACCACCCCCAATCTTTGTGGCAACTGCAAACTTTATCAGTGATGATTTTATGTTCTCTTCTAGGTCATTGATAAGAATGTTAAATAGCACAGGGCCAAGAACCAATCCTTGTGGGAACCCGCTTGAAATAAATTCACTCGATCACGCTTCCCCATTTACAATCACAGTTTTTTATCTATTTAATGTATGCCATGTTTATTTTGTATCATTCTAGTTTTTTAGTCAAAATATTGTGCTGAACCAAGTCATATGCCTTACAGAAGTCTAGGTATATTATATCAATACTATTAGCTGCAACCGAACTTTTGATCTCATCCAATAACGATATCCAGTTAGTTTGATAGGATCTATTTTCTCTAAACCTTTGTTAATGGGTACTAATTATATTACCCTCCTTTAATTCTTTATTAATGAAATCCAGTATCGGCTGCGCCATTATCTTGCCCAGTATTGATGTCAGACTGACACTCTTATAATTAGCTGGGTCATCTCTTTTACACTTTTTAAATATTGGCACAGCATTAGCTCTATTCCAGTCTTCTGGAATTTCCCCAGTGTTCCAAGTCCTAATTAAAATCAACATTAACAGTCCACCACACTCCTCTACCAGGTCTTTTAAAACTCTTGGTTACAAGTTATCTGGACCCTCTGATTTAAACATGTCTAACTTTAATAGCTGCTGTTTAACGTCCTTGTGAGTTATTGTTGGAATGGAAAAAGTGTCGTGGTCAACATCTTATGACAGGGGTAGGCAACCTATGGCACTCGTGCCGAAGGTGGCACTTGAGCTGATTTTCAGTGGCACTCACACTGCCCGGGTCCTGGCCACCGGTCCGGGGAGCTCTGCATTTTAATTTAATTTTAAATGAAGCTTCTTAAACATTTTAAAAACCTTATTTACTTTACATACAACAATAGTTTAGTTATATATTATAGACTTGTAGAAAGAGACCTTCTAAAAACGTTAAAATGTATTACTGGCACGCGAAACCTTAAATTAGAGTGAATAAATGAAGACTCGGCACACCACTTCTGAAAGGTTGCCGATCCCTGTCTTATGATATGAGTACATCACATCATCTGTTTTTCTCCAAATAAAGGAGAGAAATATTTATTGAACACTTTTGCATTATTTTTGATAATTCTGCTGTTTCTGTCTAGTAATTTACCACTACCATTGTTAGGATTAATTTTGTACTTAATATACTTTTAAAAGCTTCCTTCTTATTTTCATTGATTGGTCATTGATTTCTGATAGCTTCCCTTACCAATTTTCTACAATTCTGACCTTCTAACTTATATTCTTTACTATTGACTTCCCCTTTCTTCCATATATTTTATCTGGAGAGTGTTGGGATTCCTACCAGGGAGCCACCAGCAGGGTCCAGAGACAGCCCCATCTCCTATATCAGGCTCTGTCTAGTAGGTATGTGATAAATGTGAAGACCCTGCCTCCGTCTGTCAGCTGGGAGACACAAAGGTTCTCTCTTTCTACCCTCTGATGCCTCCTGGCTGCTCTAAGCAAGGTGGGGTGGGACTCTGTTAACATGTGCCTCCCAGAGCTTCCATTTACCTGGTGCTGCTGTTCTGTGAATAGTGGGGTTGTGATGGGGCAGCAGGTACTGAGTGTTGGACTCTTGCTCTTTCAGGGGCCGGTGACTTTCGAGGAGGTGGCTGTGGATTTCACCAGGGAAGAGGGGGCTCTGCTGGACCCCACTCAGAGAGCCCTCTACAGGGATGTCATGCAGGAGAACTATGAGACGGTGGTCTTGCTGGGTAAGGAGTCCTGTCCCCTGGGTTATTAGAAGCTGTGGGGGCTTTAAAGAACCTGAGTAGTAATAACTTTATACCTTTATTCGTCATACAAGTTTTGACAAGTTTCCTTGCCCCCCTTTTTTTGCCTTATCTCCCACCCACTAGTATAATTTTTGGACATGTGCCTTTTCAGTGCCGTCAGTCATTTTAAAATGGCATTTAATGTATCCTTATTGGATACATTAATAACTACATTAATAACTAGAGCTTTCATGCCTTCCTCATTTTAGCTTCTCTTAATTAATTAGCCTCTTACAGTTGGTATGGCTACTTCCACCTTCTCATGTTCTCTGTATGTATAAATATCTTCTTACTGTATGTTCCATTCTATGCATCCGAAGAAGTGGGCTGTAGCCCACGAAAGCTTATGCTCAAATAAATTTGTTAGTTTCTAAGGTGCCACAAGTACTCCTGTTCATTTTGCTGATACAGACTAACACGGCTGCTACTCTGAAATGCTGCCTGTAGAATTCTAAATTGAGTAAATAGGTGTATGACTCATGCATGGCTTGTGTGACAGTCAGATGAGCTCCGCGTTTGATAGGAGAGTGTATAATGTTGCCATTCAGGACCCCACGGGTGAAGGGAGAACAGAGCCGTGGGAGGGGAGGAGAAGCGGGGAGTAGATAATTCTGGGGTGCCAGGACATGGGGAGGGTGTGTGCAGCGTTAGAGCTAAGAACAATACCGGATTTACAAGTGGCGCCATGGCGCTGGGCCCACGGTCGAAAGGGGCCCCGACGCGCTCTTCTCCGCCCCCCGCTCTCTCCTGTGGGGTCAGAGAAGCTTGACGCTCGGAGCTGCTGCGGCTCCATGGCAACCTCTGCCGGCAGCCTGGCTCCTGCCCCGCCCCTTTCCCCAGCGTGCTGCGTTCCCTCCCCTTCCCTGCCGCCGATCAGCTGGATCAGCCTGGGAGGGGGGAGGGGGAAGCCGCAGCACGCCGCTCCGGGGAGGAGGAGAAGAAGAGGCGGGAGCCAGGCCTCTCCCCCGCCTCTTTCCCCAGCGTGCTACCTTCCCTCCCTGCCTGCTGCCGGTCAGCTGGATCAGCTCCTTGCCGGCAGGAGGGGGGGAGGAGGAGCCAGCCGCAGCACGCGGCTCTGGAGAGGAGGAGGAGAAGAGGCGGAGGTGATGCCGTGGGGAAGGGGCTGGAATTGGGGCATATAACCCCTCCAGCCCCCTGCGTGAGCACTCCCCCGACCCCAGCCCACCCCCCAGCCCCTTGCCCACCCTAACCCCTGCACCCCCCAGCCCCCTGCATTCCCTCACCCCCCCAGCCCCCTGCCCTTACCCCTGCACCCCCCTCACACCAGCCCCCTGCCCTGACCCCTGCACCCCCCTCACACCAGCCGCAACACACCGATTGAGCCACACCTGGCTCCGCAGCCGGCTGCTCCGTGGCTGCCCCTGGGCCACTTCCTGCCTCCCCAGGGTTTGGTACCTCTCGCTTCCAGGGCTCCTCAGGCTCCTCGGGGTGCACCGCGGCCAGTAGTCTGGGCCACTCCTCGTCGGGGTCTCCCACTTCTGTGGCTATGGACAGCTGGGTGTAGGTTCCCCTGCTGGGCACAGCAGCACAGCCGGAGTGTCCTTCTCCTCCGGGGATTCTGCCCCAACTGGGCTGCAGGGCCGGCCTCTTATACTTCCGGCCCCACCCCGGCATTTCCGGCAAGGGGGGCGGGGCAGGCTAGGCTCCGCCCACCAAGGGGAGTGGAGTGGTCCCTCGCTTTCCCGCTCGGAGGGAGGCCACTCGGCCTCAGTACAGTGAGGAATTGGTAAAACCAACTCAAAAACTGTCTGTGAATGCAGGAAACATTTGGGATGCCCTACAAAGACCCTGTCAGCTCTCCAAGTTCCGGATTGTTCCCTGCAGATGTGGAATCATTAGGCAGATGTCACTCATGGCTTCCCACCTATCCTGACTGACAACTGGCAGCAGGTCCCTCCCCAATCTCGCTTTCCCCTGAATATTCTCATGAGATACAGACCAAAACTGATCCCTTCCTCTCTCCTCTGGGGAAGGGTTTGGGGAAAATCAGCTCCTGATAGGTTGATCTCTCCCACACATATTTTGGTTTGTTCACACCTTTTTCCGTTCCTCTCGCTGAGATTTCTTTTCTCTCTGGTGCAGGGAGTGACCTAGGTCTGGATTCTCTCTGTCTCCCATCAGGTGCTGGGATGGTGAGTGAGAACGAGGAGGAGAAACCCCAGCAGGAAGATGCTGAGCAAGTAGAACCACATGGGACGTTATCAGGAAGATCCAAAGGGAATGTTTCCGGGAGTTGTGCACGCCCAGAAAAAGCAAAAGCCTGTGAGACTCAGCACAGGCCAGAGGAAAACTTCAGTAGCCACTCAGACCTTATTGCACGCGAGAGAATCAACTTGGAAGAGACACGCTACATATGCCATGAGTGTGGGAAAAGCTTCAATCGGAGCTCAACCCTTCTCACACATTGGAGAACCCACACTGGAGAGAAACCCTACACGTGCTCTGAGTGCGGGAAAAGCTTCAATCGGAGCTCTGCCCTGATCACACATCGGAGAATCCACACGGGTGAGAAACCTTTTGCATGCCCTGAGTGTGGGAAAAGCTTCAGTCAGAGGCCACACCTTACCGCACATCAGACAATCCACACGGGCGAGAAACCTTATGAATGCTCTGAGTGTGGGAAACGCTTCATTGATAGTTCAACCCTCATCTCACATCAGCGAATCCACACAGGAGAGACGCCCTACACATGCTCTGAGTGTGGGAAAAGCTTTAATCAGCACTCACACCTTATCACACATCGTAGAATCCACACAGGAGAGACGCCTTACACATGCTCTGAGTGCGGGAAAAGCTTCAATCAGAGCTCAAACCTTATCAAACATAGGAGAATCCACACGGGTGAGAAACCTCATGGATGCTCTGAGTGTGGGAAACGCTTCATTCATCGTTCAGCCCTCATCTCACATCAGAGAATCCACACGGGTGAGAAACCTCATGGATGTTCTGAGTGTGGGAAATGCTTCAGTGATAGTTCAGCCCTCATCTCACATCAGCGAATCCACACAGGAGAGACGCCCTACACATGCTCTGAGTGTGGGAAAAGTTTTAGTCGGCACTCAGCCCTTATCACACATCGTAGAATCCACACAGGAGAGAAACTCTACACATGCTCTGAGTGCGGGAAAAGCTTCAATCGGAGCTCAAACCTTATCACACATCGGAGAATCCACACAGGAGAGACACTCTACACATGCTCTGAGTGCGGGAAATACATCAATCAAAACGCGACCCTGATTCCACATAAGAGAATCCACACAGGAGAGAAGCCCTACGCATGCTAGGAGTGCGGGAAGGGCTTCAGTCATAGCTCTGCCCTGATCACACATCAAAGAATCCACATAGGGGAGACGCCCTACACATGCTCTGAGTGCGGAAAAAGCTTCAATCGGAGCTCTGCCCTGATCACACATCAAAGAATCCACATAGGGGAGACGCCCTACACATGCTCTGAGTGTGGGAAAAGCTTTAGTCAGCACTCACAACTTATCACACATTGTAGAATCCACACAGGAGATAAACTCTACACATGCTCTGAGTGCGGGAACAGCTTCAATCAGCCCCCTGCCCTGATTACACATAAGAGAATCCACACAGGAGAGAAGCCCCACACATGCTCTGAGTGCGGGAAATACATCAATCAAAACGCGACCCTGATTCCACATAAGAGAATCCACACAGGAGAGAAGCCCTACACATGCTCTGAGTGTGGGAAACGCTTCATTCATCGTTCAGCCCTCATCTCACATCAGCGAATCCACACAGGAGTGAAGCCCTACACATGCTCTGAGTGCGGGAAAAGCTTCAATCAGAACTCTACCCTGATTACACATAAGAGAATCCACACAGGAGAGACGCCCTACACATGCTCTGAGTGTGGGAAAAGCTTCAATCAGAGCTCAAACCTTATTAAACATCAGAGAATCCACATGAGAGATGCCCTAAGGATTATCTGAGTGTAGGAAAACCTTCAAGCAGAGCTCAAACCTTATTAGACATCAGAAAATCCACATGGGAGAGACACCCTACACATGCTCTGAGTGCAGAAAAAGCTTCAGTTCTAGCTCAAAGCTTATCACACATCAGAGAATCCACAGTGGAGAGAGACCCTACACATGCTCTGAGTGTGGGAAAAGCTTCAAGCAGAGCTCAAGCCTGATTAGACCTCAGAAAATCCACATGGGGGAGAACTGTAATAAATGCCTTGACTAGGTTTGGCCAAAGATTTTTTTTGTTTAAATCACATTTGCGAATTCCCACATAGCGACCTTCACACCATCTTCACCGTGGTCTCTCAGCTCCCCCAGATGAGTTGCCTGCTTCTGCCTTTTGCAGCTCACCCTTCTTTGGGGTCAATCCTGTGATCTTTTCTATCAACTCCTTTCCTTTTGAGTCGTAGGAGTGTGTGTCCCTCCAGCCAGGAATGTTCATCAGCTCCAGGTGAGGGGGAGAGATTTGACCCCAACACGCTACACTGAGGCAAAAACTACCTGGGCCTGACATCCACTAGGGCTGTACATGGCGTTGGCTGCTCAAGTTAGTGATCTTGGTGTAAAAAGACAATTCGAGTTGTAGAGCAGATGCAGCCCCGGTGCAGTGGTTGGCATTAGCTTTCCCCTTGACCTGACCTAAACTCCATCACTTTTCCTAGTCTAAACAAACCCTGAGCATCGCGGTTATACTGTCCCCCCATTTCAAAGCAATCGTTAGTTATCAACAAATTGTTTCGTTCCCAGTTGCTCTGATGTTGCTTCAGGTTGTGCTGGAGAGCAGATATTTTTACTACCATTTTCCTCACTTAAAATATATTGAACTATAACAGAGAACAGGAACAGGGCAGGGATAGGGAAAAATGTCATTTTAGCCTCTCAGAAGAAGATAGGGTAAGTCAGAGGGATTCCCTTATTCCCCATCACCAACCCAACCCCCCTGTTGTTAAACTGGTTAGGTCAATATTTTTTCTAAAGGGCTGGGAAGAGGATTCCCTAGTAAATGACTTGGAACTAAGCAAAATACCCATGCATTGGGCTCCCAAAGCAGTTGTGGCCCAGGCCCTGCAGGAGGTCGCTCCTGAAGAGATCTCCTTCCTAGTCAGGTGCGTGTTGCCTATTATTTGGGAAATGCAATCCCTATCTAGGTAGGGATGGGGAAAATGGAAGTGACATTTCTGTTCAGTCACCCCTGAGAGATGCTGCAAATATGTAGAAAATGAAATCCGTGTTGAATGTGATATAGCTGCAGAAATATACCTATTTTTAATAGATACCTGACATTTGGTGTTTTACAGGGATTCTAAGACGCACCTGAATTTAGTCCCTAATTTAAATATGTGCCACCAGATTAAAGAAATAAAAGGGCATATTTGGGGGGGTTATAATACCTCACTATCACTACTGATATTTTTGTGTGGTTGGTGAAGAATTCTACACCAGAGAAGTGTAAAATTACTCCAAGAAAGGTCAAAGATTGGACAAGAATTCAGGTAGAAATTGCAGGTACTAGTGGTTGATTTTCCCCCCAGAGCTGGAAGCTCTGGTGACCTGTGGCCCTGGAAATCTATTTTTAGAATGCTGCTCCCTGGTTAAGTGGCGTTGGTCACACTCCTAAAGGACGCCATGATTACATTGGGAACAACTGTCTTTTACCATTTGGATCCAAAGTTTCATGAAGCACAGAGAGAAACAGCTGATTCCTTCCAAGCCATTCTATGCCTATGGGTCCCAATCTGGCTGCCTTGCTGGACAAGAAGCACTTCCATGCTGGGCAAATGATGGTAGCCAATGAGGGAATGAATGTATCATATTCCAAGTTCAGACTGCAGGATACATGAATGCTGAGTCCTGACTCTGTGGTTTGGTCTCTTAGCTTTGCTATAAGTCTTATGCATTTGTATCACTTCTCCACCTCCTGCTACTTTGAAAGATTAGAAAGTGTGAAAATAGAGCACAGGTGGTTTTTCTCATGATGCAACCTTCCCACATAGTGTGAGAGCCCTTCCACCCACACTGATGGGAGAAGACCCCGGGAGAAATGAACTCACAGAAATGGAAGGCTCCTAGGTATTGTAGAATGTGACTTCACCCAAAACTCAATGGGTGGAAATGGGAATTAAGAAAAAACTGCCCTATAGGTTTATATTTTGTAATCTTTGAATAAATTGTTACCAGCGACAATGAAATTAAACATGAAGTTAATTAGTGTAAAGTAAGAGGCTGATTATGTGATAACTTTCAGTGTTACAATATAATTCAGGTTTTCTTCTAGTTCTCTCCCCGCCCCCTCCTACTATATTGGAAATGGTGGTTAATCCTGAAAAGTAAAACCTCACTCCAAAGGAATTCGAGTGGGGGAACATGTGAGAGAAATAGCATGTATGAAAATAGAGACCCAGTGTAGACTGTAATTATTTCTATTTCAAATGGAATTTCTTCTGATAAACTTTAAAATAAATTTTCTGTTAAGAGGAAAATTGCTTGAGACAAGATGTGTAACCTTTAACTCAGTTAGAGGGTAACAGCCACAGAGTTCCCCAATTCGCTTGTTTGCTAAACAAAGACACATCGGACAGGAGATGTCAGAATTTGAAGTGGTGATGGATGCATGATGATTGATTTTTGCAACTAGCTATTTTTATGGGTGCTGAGGCCCCTTTTCCTTTTGAGGAGGCCAGCTGTTAGAGCCCAGCTGTTTAACCCTCAGGCCTGGCCATGGAAACCTCCCCATAACTGGCCTAATGTTTCTTTCATGTTTGATACCTTTGGGGTTCGCACGTCCACACTACATGTGGTTTACGGCAGCAGATACTTTGAGAAAACTGCTGGGTTAAGCCGGGCTAATCCAAACTGACGTTGACCCAAACTCTGCCTCACTTCATCTAGAGTGGGACACGTCTGTATCGAAGGATTAGTTCACACCTGATTTGCCCGGAGACCTCGCGGGAGGTGTGGTAAGGTGGGGTGAGCTGGAATCTACAACAATAAAGTCAAAGGTAAGGGTGGAAGTCCTTCAGCTTTCAGATCAACAAGCCTGTTCTGTTCATTCCCTCTGAAGCATCTGGCACTGGTCACTCTCAGCAGCACACTGGGCTAGATGGACCATTGGTTTGACCTGGTATGACCAGTCTTGTGTTCTTATGTAAGTCATCTAAGAGAGACTGACTGCCAGGATCCCAGGACTGGTCCCCTCTGGGGAATGAAGCACAACGGCGACAGGCTATGCAGCCTTCACTAGTCTCCCTGTACCGGAAAAGCCTGCAACCCGAAGTGCTGGGCCATCTGTGCCATTACCTGGTTCCTCAACTGCAGCTCCAGTTCCTGCTCCAGGTGACTCCAAAGCCGAAGAGCTGCAGAGCTCCAACCCCTTGTCATCTTTGACATTTATTTTCCTTTTTCTATTTTTGTCTATTGTTTTTTTATGGACATGGAGCCTTCCAGCCTTTCTATTCGATTGGGTGTAACAGTGTGGCTCAGTGGGTGGGAGTGTGTGAACACCTCTGAACTCTACACAGGGAAGATGCTAAGAATAGTTCCCCAAATCTTAATAGCCTTAAAACTCTGCCCTATGGAATGACTGCAGGCAGGCTCCTCTCCCACTAATCCTCCTAGTCCCTTCCCTTGGGTCCTCCTGGACACCCCAACCCCACAGTCCGACCCCCCACATATATCCCAGTCACTCATTCACACGCTGCCCTATGGAATGACTGCAGGCCGGCTCCTTTCCCTAGGGGAGCAGTGCAAGGACTTGAGCTGTCAGATGTAGGTTGTTTGAACGGCTTTTACTGCTGTCTCTGGAAGGTCTGTCTGTGTGTTGGGGCGAGAGGGCGAGGAGAAGTATTAGCGACGCAATAGTGACATCTAAGGAGAAAACTAATTCGCTTTGAGGCTGTGGGCTGAATGAAGCAATAGTTTGGTTTCGGTATTGAAATATTCAGCTGGCTAAATCTGGGATGCGCTGCCTGGGTGAAAATCTCTGATTGGGGTTTCGGCATCACTAAATATGCACCTGCCTCCTTGGGTTGCTGTTTTCAGATTTATAAGGGTTGGTTTTCTGCTGTATTCATCTGATCGTTTGACTAAATTGACGACTTGATTCCAACGCAATGTCCTTGTTAACTCATCGATTTACTGATTTGACCTGAACTTTATCACTGTATTGTTTAACCCTTCGTTAGCTGAGTAGTATTTATAGTAATTTAGCCTTAGTGACGTGTGTTCTTGGTTTTATTTGTTCATGTTAATAAAACATGTAACTGGGATATTGAGTCATTTCTTTCAATCAGCAACAGGGGCTGGAACTGTGGAGAATGTGAGCGGAGATCAGCCACTCCCCATCTGAGCCTTCTCAGAGTCCTCTAAATGAACACGGTGTTTCCCAAAGGGGAGCAATGGAGGGGGCATCTCTCTTAGCTCCAGCTGTGGCCGGGTGGGGAGGGAGAGCTCAGACCATCACAAGGGGAAATAAGCTCCCCTACCCAGGCTGTCAGGAATTCGGGGAGGGGGCACAGTGTGTCTGAGTGAGGAGAGATCAGTGAGGTGGGGCTGATCTGAGTAGGGGTCAGGGGTCTTGCTCTGCAGTCTCTGTCATGGCCATGCCCAAGCCTTACCCCAGTCTGGTTTGCCCAGGGGTTGGGCCTCGTCAGGCCAAGACGGGGTTGGAGGTGTGGTTGGAAGGGCTGTAAAAGGTAGTGAACAGCTTGTAGATTTCAGCCAGCAGGGTGTTAACGGGACGTTGCTGAAAGAGGACAGGAGGAAGGTGGTGCGAGCAACTAACTGCATCTCCTGCTTTTCAGAAGTTTGAGTTTTGCAGCTGTAGAGGTTCTGCAGGGGGCTGATACTGCACCAGACAACCTTAACTCTGCATTAAGGAAGTGTTTTGCCCTTTACTTAATACTGCTCCCTCAATACTAACTGGGCTGTGAGGCTGACCCCCGAGCTAAAGGCATAGAAAGAAAACAATGAAAATATCCACTGTCCATGACTCATTTAAAACAACTCCTGTCTGCACTGGCAGTGGTGAGAGGAAACCAAGCCAAGTGATTCATTCCCTCGGGAGAAGTTTAACCACTTCCATTCTCTGTACCTTCACTATAAGGGAAAGGAACAAGAAAAGCAAATTGAGTTCACAGAGAGAAAGTGGCAGATTTCTTTTCTTTCCAAGGCCCTGAGAGCAAACCCTGTTCTCCACATGACCCTTTTCTTTATATTTAACTCCTCCCCGTTGGGCTGGATTACTGCTAGTAACAAACCCTCGCTCTACTCCCTTCAGCGTCTCAATGTGGTTACGATTGGATGAGTAATGTCCGTCCTTTCCCCTTCAACCTGCCTCAGAGAGAGATAAGGAAGTTCTCCCTCACCAGGTGCCCTAGCCATGTGTCTGTGTGTCCACCACCATCTGTCCTTCCCCTGGCAATCTTCTCAGATCACTGCACAGGGAAGAGAGCTTAGTGCCTCTAACCATGCCTCAGTGGGCCACAGCTGAGAGAGCCAAATTCAGGACAAACTGCTGAGAAATAGGGCAGATACACCCCAAGGCTGGTGCCTAATCCCCCATAGAACATACCAAACCAGCAAGAAAAGTAAACTTCTGCTTCACCACACCGGCTAACAAGAAGTCATAAAAGCAGTTTCCTTGGGCATTCCAGTCCTTGTATTACCACCAAAAACACTAGACTTAGAAATGAATGGTTCTTTAAAACCAATCTCTTCAACTAAGAGGTTCTTCTGAGTCCAAAGGACCAGCCACACACCCAGGTCAATATATAACTTAGATATTTCCCAAAAATCACGTTGATGCCAATCCTTTAGTATCTAAATTCTAAAGGTTTATTTATAAAAATAAAGAAAGAAAGGTGAGAATTAAAATTGGTTAACGGAATCAAATACAATAATTGCAAAGTTCTTGGTTCAGGCTTATAGCAGTGATGGAATAAACCGCTGGCTTGATAAGTCTTTGGGTGCTTCCAAATCACTGGAAGGGCCTCAGTCCCTTGGTTAGAGGCTCCCATTAGTATAAGTCCATAGTCCAGAGCAGGGGTCTCCAAACTACGGCCCGCGAGCCAGATCGGGCCCGGGACTTCCATTTGTCCAGTCCTCCAACCAACAGGGGAGAAGCGAACCGCTGAGTAGGCATGAGCAGGCAGGGGGAGGGGCTGCCGGCAGCAGCTCGCGTGAGGGGGCGGGGGTAGCTCAGCGGGGTGAGTGCCTCTGGGAGCCAGTGTCCCCCCAAAAGGGGAGCCAACTTAGGGGAGAGTCGTTGCTGCAGCCGAGCACAGGCACGGACGCCTGCCTTAGAGTATGCTTTGAATCCTCTGGCTCTGCCGGGGTAAGGAACAATTCAGGCTGTCACTGAACTGAAGGAGGAAGATCATTTTTTGACAGGGAGAGGGACACCTCCTCTTAAAGGTGTTTGTCTGGCTGGCAGCCCTGGTTCCCAGGTCTCTCCTGAGGGAAGAAAGTTTCTATGCAAAATACCAAAACTTTTAAGGGAGAGGAGATGGGCACAGGATGGGGCCAGCATGAACCACAGCATGGTTCATTTATGTGGGATGACTCTGAACATTGACTGCTCTCCACTCCCTTGTATTTGAAGAGATGTTTAGTTTTGCACTTGGGAAACTATAAGGCTGAAGTAATTTTATGGATGGTGACACTAGGATTCAAGGGTTATTTAGTGTTGTAAAAAATGTTAAAAACACTTAGCTTCAACTTGAGCTGCCTGTTATTAACAGCTGGTGTCCCCAGGTCAGTTGCCAAAGCTCTTCTAGAAATGCCCTTGGTTCTCTCATACCTCGGTGGGAACTAAAGGGAAACCCCCCAGTGCTGCCCTTGGCTCCAGGCTGATTTTTCTGGGGAGGGGAAGGGGCTGGAATTGATTTGTTTGCTGCTGAGAAGGGAGCCAGGCCAGTTCTCAGGGAACGAGAAATCCCAGCATCTTCCCAGCCCAACCCAGGCTCCTGCTTCTGTCCCCCTGGGGCCCTGTAGGGGGCAACAGCTGAGGCAAGAGGACAGATGGGCCCAGCCAACAGGATCCCAGCGAGTAAACCCAGCTCCGCCCGCAGGGGAAGAGTTCAGTCCAGGGCCTGGTGCATTCTGGGAGCAGGGACGGTACATTCTAGCAGCTGGACGACAAGGAGCGATTTCCCCACAGGAAGTGCATTGAGTGCCGCTGGGGTGCTGCGGGGGCTGGCAGGGGGGTTGATGTCTGCACAGACTCTCAGCTGCCGAGCCGGAGGGGGCACTTGGGACCTTACCAGACTGGCTCAGTGAAGACGGGGGGTTGACAGCCCAATACAGACGCTCTCCAGAGCACGGAGCAGCATCCGCCCAGGCAGCCAGGCAATGAGCATTTCCCACAGCCTGGAGCCGAGGGGGAGGCTGCAGCTGCTGTTCCAGCTCCTCGGGGACAGGCCCTGTCAGCCACCAGACACTTCTCACTCACCACAGCTAAGGGCGTCGGGTTCCTCCGGTGGGGTGTGGAGCAGCCGTTCGTTTTCCTGTTCGCTCTCCTCTGCGGTGTGAAAATCGGGGAGGGGAGGCAGAAGCCCCACTTCCCTCCCTAACGACGTNGCCAACAAGGTACCATCCAGCGGCTGAAGTAGCTCAGTTGGGAGAGCGTTAGACTGAAGATCTAAAGGTCCCTGGTTCAATCCCAGGCTTGGGCAGCTCTTTCCTCCCTCTTTGCGCAGGGCTGGCTTGTTTTCTGGGATCACAGCAGTGCCTGTAGCCAAGGCGAGTCCCTGATGTTGAGCTCCCCAGCAGGACAACAGAGCCTGGGCTTCTGCCCCTAATTGGCCCACCTGACCTTTAACAAGGAGGGCTGGGAGCTGTCTTTCCCACACGACTTATTGGTCGACCCAATATGGGAGGAAGAGAGTGACAGGGCGGCCCTTAGAGATGGTACCAGAGTGGGTCCTGGATTATGAAGGGCATGGATTGGGGACGAAAGCTCCTCTCATTGGGGGAAGGGCCCGTCTTTCTGCTCCTCCAGGCCAGGGAAGAACGATGGGGTTGGACTCTTGTTCTTTACATTCACGGTGCGAGTACAGAGGTGGTGGAGCTCTGACTAGGGAGGTAATTACTGGTGGACTTTGTGCTCCGTGGCACTGGTTACCGCTATATTAGTGTGTATGGTCCCCAGTTAAGGTGTGAAAGGAAAGATCAATGGAAGGAACTGGCTCCCTTCCTCTGGACCGCACGGTGTTTGGTGTCGGGGGGGATTTTAATTGTGGCAGTCGGCCTGAGGACCACTGGTCCCATTTTCCCGACCATCAGAGGAAACGTTTTTACAATGAGCACTATCTGGACGAGGTCTGTAGTGAGGTCGGCTTAGAGGACGTGTCTCTCCGTAGTGGAACCAGTGGAGGGCGGGCGGGAGCCTCCTATTCCTCTGACCCGAGCTCACACCAGCCGCAGATGGGGGACACCTTTCTGCGGGGACAGGCCAGGCGTCGCACTGACCGGATTTACGTGAAGGAGAGCACGTCGACAGCCCAGGGCAGGGTGGTGCCAATGGACTGTTCGGATCACGCAGCTCTCACCGTGTGCTCAATGTGGGCAATTCCCTGACCCACGGCAGAGGATATTGGAAGCTGAACATCCAGAGCTTGCAAGATAAAGGGGCCAGGGGGGCGAGTCCTGGCGGTGTTGGCAGAACGGGAAAGCATCATAGGGTTCTATGGCAACCAGGGGGATTGGTGGGAGTGGGTGCGGGAGGAGTTGGCGGCTTTGTTCCGGCTGTTGGGCAAACACCACAACATTAAAGAAACCAACGGTGCCAAGTCCTGCAGCGTCGCCTGTGGGATTTCCACAAGAGCATCCGGGCAGGGGAGCCTGTCAGCATGTGACTGTACGACCGGATCAAGAGACAGCTGGCCGAGTTCCAGGAGATGAGGCTGCAGCTGGCCGATATGAGCGGGACACCGAGTGAAGGGAGGGGCGGCCTCCCCTGACATTTTTGCGACCTGCAGGGAATGGAGACAAGGCAGGGGGATGCGGGGACTCATGGCAGGACGTGTGGATCCGGTAGTGCAGGGCCACAGTCGATGGAGGAGGAGAGAGAGTCCTGCGAGAGGAAGCCGCTGGTGGGAAGCAATAAGTGCAGAGTGCAAACCAGCCAGCTGAGAGTCACAGGGGTCTAGAAATTGAAATAGCAGCAGGTCCCCTGGTGTAATGGGCAGCACTCAGGACTCTGAATCCTGCGATCTGAGTTCAAATCTCAGTGGGACCTCCTGGAGATATGTTGGTTTGCTGCAAAGCTTTGCAGCTCAATGTGCTTGGTTACTGGGTGAACCAGCGTGATGTTTTTGGGCACAAGAAGGCGAGTTCCCTGTGAGACTTAATTCTCTGGAGCCAGGGGCAGGACTTTGGCAGGGAGGCTCAGGCATGGGGGATTGGGGGGCAGCGGACGGGCCGGCTGTCAAGGTGCTGAGATTTAGTCGCACTGAGGCACAGGAGGGAGAAGGAAGAATCCTGTGAGGGGCAGTAGCTGTGAAGAAACAGAGGAGGGGCTCCTGGGACTTTTTTTTGCCTCTCTTTGGCCTGCCCTCTTGCACTTGTGGGGGAAGGGGTGACTCCTTTCAGGAAGCCAAGCTAGCTCATTTGGTAGAACATGAGGCTTTTAACGGGGGGGGGGTCCAGTGTTTGAGCCCTAGTTTTAGCAGTTGGCTTTTAAGCTGCCGTGCAGGCCAGTCACCAAACGCATCCTGGGCGTGTCCAGAGCCACACGTGGATTCCCAGAAGCCGTAGCCATTTACTGGAAAGGCCCCTTTCTCCTTTCTCCTGCTGAGTCCTTAGGAAGCAGGACAGAAGCCGACATCGGGAGGAGCAGGCCCAGAAAGCGCCGTCTCTGGTTGGCGGGAAGCGCTGTGGGGCCAGGTGCTGAGAAAGCCGAGGGGAGGGAGAGGGGAGAAGAGAGCGGGAGCAGCTGCAGGGAAGCTGTGAGTGCAGAGTGCAAACCTGCCAGCTGAGGGTCACAGGTGTCTAGAGCCTGTGACACCATCGGGTCCCATGGTGCAAAGGGAGCTGTCAGGTCGCTGAATACTGCGAGCTGAGCTCAGATCTCAGTGGGACTTTGGGACCTGTTGCTTCATCCCTAAGCACAGGTGGAGTTTCAAGGCTTTGTCTTGCTCTTTCCAATGAGGCGGGAGCCGGTCGTTTGCCTGCTAGCTGTTGTGACTTGCGCACCAGAGGGGAGTCGGATCCAGCAGGCTGGCCGTGCCTGGAGCCCTATAGGGAGGGATGGGAGCTGGATTTACTCTGAGTCCTGCAGCTGGGCTGCAGCCTGGCCTAGGAGGCAGCCCTCTTGGTTGACCTACTGGCCCAAAGTCACGTTGGCCATGTTGGTCTTCACCCAGGAAGGCTGAAGGGCGGGGCTGAGGGAGGGAGACTCAATCCTCCTCCCTATTGGGCAGGGCTGGAGAGGAGGCTGTAAGAGCAGCCAGGTTGCAGAGCTGGGCCCTCTAGAGTTTGGGGAGGGTGGTGTTGACTGGGGCATGGTGCTGGCAAAATGCCTCAGGGCGCTGGAGGGAGAAGCAGGCCAGGGCCAGGGCTAGGCTGGGAAGAGAGAGAGCAGCAGGTTTCCTCTATTGTTTCCTGCTCTCGTTTTCTTGACTAGTTTCTCCTCTGCATGAACTTGCTCACTCTTTTTGTGAGCCTGGCTAGCTCAGTTGGCAGAGCATCAGACTTTTAATCTGAGGGTCCAGGGTTCAAGTCCCTGGTCAGGTGATGGACTATTCCCCAAGATCTTAAAAATCTCTCTCTTTACAGTCCTTCTTGATGTTACTTTTTCTCTGCAGGATTTTGCCTTTCCTAAGAAGGACCTTTTGTATGTGGGATTGAAGAGGCAACTTCCTGACACCCCCCCTGTCCTCACAGGCTGGAGGAATAAAGGCCTCTGGGCAGGGGCAGCCCTAGACTAGCTGCCAGCAACTGGCGCCCGAGGCAAACCACGCAATCTGCACCCCCCACCCCCAAGCCCCCAGGGCAGATCTAGGCTGAGGTTTTTCGGTAAACTGGGAAATATTTTGCCCCTTTTTTCCTTTTAATGTTTTTAAGCGGGTTTTTTTTAAACAGAGGCTTAATTATTTGGTTTGTCCATCTGTCCGTCTGTCCAACCAATGTTTCTTTCTCCATTCTTCTGGTTCTGGCTGGCCCTTACTACAGCCATAACTTTGGTCTTGAACTTTATAAAGTAGTGAGGTACCTTAAGGGTTAAATACCAAACCCAAACAACACTAGTTACCTGTGTCTGGCAAAAAGTGTCTGTCAGTTTTGCCACTTTGAATGATTCAAATGGATTTTCAGTGGCATTATAAAAAAAACCCAACAAAGCAGAACCAAACCAATTCATCTTAAACCTACAAAACAAGAGTTTACAAACCATGAGTGTCAGTTTAGGTCCTTAAAACCTTACATAATCACACACAAAATTCTCTTTTGCCAAACATCCCTTGCACTGTGATTACTCTTGTAAGCAGTCAGGATGAGCTCTACCCTGACATCTGGTGGTGAATTATGGCGAGTGTGGAAAAGAACTTCAGGGGCTGATCTTGTTTGCATAGGCACACCCACTCCGCCTAGCATGAGCCTACAGCAGCCCAAAATGGTAACTTTGGCTGCTGTAGGATCCCCAGTTTCTCTGTTATTGGGGCAGGAAGAATAAAGTGTTATTACCATGGTTATGTGAATCAAGGCCAGTGGAACTGTTTTATGACAGAGGGACTCACCATCAACTAAGTAGCATTTGCTAGACAGGGGACATGGGTTCCAAAACCCAATGAATTGAGAAAGGTTGGGGGCAAGTATTTGGAGTGGAGTGGAGTGGAGTGGAGTGGAGTGGAGTGGAGTGGAGTGGAGTGGAGTGGAGTGGAGTGGAGTGGAGTGGAGTGGAGTGGAGTGGAGTGGAGTGGAGTGG
>QXTE01000966.1:0-32503 GCA_003942145.1 Platysternon megacephalum
ACGTTGATGTTGGTGAAACGTCCCTTGTGATCCACCAGTGCTTGCAGCAGCACTGAAAACTACCCCTTGCAGTTTATGTACTTGCTGGCTTGGTGCTCCGGTGCCAAGATAGGGATATAGGTTCCGTCTATCACTCCACCACAGTTAGGGAATCCCATTGCAGCAAAGCCATCCACTATGACCTGCACATTTCCCAGAGTCACTACCCTTGATATCAGCAGGTCTTTGATTGCGTGGGCTACTTGGATCACAGCAGCCCCCACAGTAGATTTGCCCACTCCAAATTGATGTCCGACTGACCGGTAGCTGTCTGGCGTTGCAAGCTTCCACAGGGCTATGGCCACTCGCTTCTCAACTGTGAGGGCTGCTCTCATCTTGGTATTCTGGCGCTTCAGGGCAGGGGAAAGCAAGTCACAAAGTTCCATGAAAGTGCCCTTACGCATGCGAAAGTTTCGCAGCCACTGGGAATCGTCCCACACCTGCAACACTATGCGGTCCCACCAGTCTGTGCTTGTTTCCCGNGCCCCCAACCTCCTGCCCTGAGCCCCCTCCCACACCCTAACTCCCTCCCAGACCCCACACCCTCAACCTCCTGCTCTGAGCCCTCTCCCACACTCCAATCCCCTTGGCACCAGCCTGGAGCCCCCTCCTGCATCCGAAAACCCTCATCCCTATCCACACCCCAGAGCCTACACCCCCAGTCGGAGCCCTCACGCTCTTCCACATCCACCCCCTGCCCCAATCCACAGCCCCCTCCTGCACTCTGAATCCCACATTTTTGGCCCTACCCCAGAGCCTAGGGGGCCCCACAAATTCTAATAGTCCTGGGCCCCCAGAAGAGTTAATCCGGCCCTGCACCCACTTCAACATTCCTCCACGTGCCCCTAGGAGCCTGCCCCACAGTCTGCAGACCTCTGGACTAGAGGATCCAGTCATCCCTCCTGGTCTTAAACACTATGACTCTATAACTGTATTGCTTATCAATTTTTCAAGTTAACTTTTGGTGTGAAATTCATCCAGTTTAGTCTTTCCTCACATTTTATAAAGCTATATTAAAGTTGACCCCACACACACGTTACCAAAAGACCGATAATAATAACAAAGTAAGCAAACAAAAAAGGTTTCCTACTGCAGCAATTTTAAGTTAAATTTAAAATCAAACACCTCCACCACTGCTACACAAACTCCCACATTAGCATCCAAACTGGTACAAAAAGTTTCTTGTCATAGGAAGGATAATGACACTTACTTATTTCTTTATCTCGTTTATCTAAAAATTAAAGAGAACTAAATAAATATTTTTGTTAGGAGTTTCCCTTTCCTTGTGTTTTATTTCTCTTTATCATCAATATGACAATGAAGGCTGAGAGAAATCAACATCCTCTTCAGGACATCAGACAAGAGGATCCAGTGCTCTCTTCTGGTCTTAAACTCTGTGACTCTATTGCTTATCAGTTTTTCAAATTAGATTTTGGTGTGAAATCTATCAGATTTAGCGCTTCCCCACATTTTATACAATTACATTAAAGCCCACAAGAAAGAATAATAATAAAAAGTAAGTAAACAAACAAGGGGTTTCGTATTGCAACAAAATTGTAAAAGTTAAATTTAATATTAAACAACTCCAAACCATTTCAACAAACTCCCACATGAAGATCCAATTACAAAAAATAATCCTTGTCAGAGGAAGGATAATGACACTTACCAATTTCTATATCTCGTTTGCCTAAAAATTAAACAGAAATACTGATATTGTTTGTTAGGCGTTTCCCTTTTCTTGTTTTATTTCTATTTATCATCAATATGACAGTTAAGACTGAGAGATTATTTCTACTCAAACTCCTCTTACGGAGATCAGACTAGACCAGTGGTGGCCAAACTTTTCCTGTCATGCCCCCCCACTTACCAGTAATGGAGTCTGTCTCAGCCCCCCACCCATTACACCACAGTTGGCTGAGTCCAGGAGCTTGGGCTGAAAGCAGAGCTGGGGGTAAGGGAGGAGCTGGAAATAGAGGTGGAGCTGTGCTGGGGGTGGCGAGGGATTGAGGGCAGAGTTGGGCTGGAGGCAGGGCAGGCAGGGGAGTGGAGCTGCAGTTGGGGTGGGAGCTGGGCTGGGGGAAAAGTGGAACAGGGGCTGGGGACGGAGCAGGGGATGGAGTGGAGATGTGGCTGGGGCCAGACCTGGGCTGGGGGTGGAGCAGGGGACCGAGCGAAGCTGGGGTGGGATTGGAGCTGGAGTTGGGGCAGAGAGGGGGCTGGGTGGCACTACCTCCCCACCCCCCGTGGGGGCTGGCCAGGGCCCTGCCATGCACCCCCTCCCCCAAACATTCCTTCGTGCACTCCTAGCAGGCCACACCCCACAGCTTTTGGAACACTGGACAAGAGGATCCAGTCATCCTTTCTGATCTTAAACTCTGTGATTCTATTATTATATTGCTTATCAATTTTTCAAATTAGCTTTTAGTGTGAAATTCATCCAGTTTAGTCTTTCTCCACAATTCATGAAGTTTCATTTAAAAAAAAACCCCCACACACATCATGAAAAGAATAACTATAATAAAAAGCATGAAGCAAACAAATGAAAAAAGTTCTCTATTGCAACAATTTTAAAACTTAAATTTAAAAGCAAACACATCCACCACAATTAAACAAGCTCCCACATGAGGATTCAATCTGGTATTAAAATTTTCTTGCCAGAGGAAGGATAATGACACTTACCAATTTCTGTATCTCTTTTGCCTAAAAATTAAACAGAAATACACATAGTGTTTGTTAGGAGTTTCCCTTGTCTTATGTTTCATTTCCCTTTATCATCAATACAATTACAGCTGAGAGATTATTATTTCTATTCAATCTCCTCTTAAGGAATGTCAGACTAGACGATCCAGTCATCCCTTCTGGTCTTAAACTCTGTGACTCTATGACTCTATTGCTATCCATTTTTCACATTAGCTTTTGCTGTGAAATTCATCCATTTTAATCTTTCCCCAGGTTTTATAAAGTTACATTACAAAACAAACCCCTATAAACTCCAACAAGAATTATAATAATAATTTAAAAAATTAAAAAATAAAAAAGAAGCAAACAAACTTAAAAGGTTTCCTATTGCAACAATTTTAAAAGTTACATTTGAAAACAAACAACTCCACCACAATTAAACAAACTCCCACATGAGGATCCAAATTGGTACAAAAATTTCTTATCAGAGGGAGGACAATGACACTTACTTATTTCTTTATCTCGTTTGTCTAAACAATTAAAGAGAAATAAATGTATATTTTTGTTAGGCATTTACATTTTCTTATGTTTTATTTCTCTTTATCATCAATACGACAGTAAAGGGTGAGAGAAATCACCCTCCTCTTCCGGACATCAGACAAGAGGATCAGTGGTCCCTTCTGGTCTTAAACTCTATGACTCTATTGCTTATCAGTTTTTCAAAATAAATTTTGGTCTGTAATCTATCCAATTTAGTGCTTGCCCACATTTTATCAAGTTACTGTAACCTCCCCCAACCAAAAAGAAACAATAATTAAAAAAGTGAACCTGCAAACGAACAAAATCAGGCTAAATGTTGCAGCAGAAGTGTAAAAGTTAAATTGAAAAGCGAACAATTCCACAATTAAACAAACTCCCACATGTCAGAAGAAGGATAATGACACTTACCAACTTCTATATCTCGTTTGCCTAAAAATTAAACAGAAAGACACATATTGTATGTTAGGAGTTTCCCTTTTCTTTTGTTTTATTTCTCATTATCATCAATATGATAATTAAGGTTTAGAAACTATTTCTATTCATTTTCCTCTTAAGGAGATCAGACTAGATGATCTGGTCGTCCCTTCTGGTCTTAAACTCTGTGACTCATAGAATCATTAGACTGAAAGTCTAATCATCTGCACTTGTGGCAGGACTAAGTATTATCTATTCTAGACCATCCCTGACAGGTGTTTGTCTAACCTGTTCTTAAAAAACTCCAATGAAGGAGATTCTACATCCTACTTTATTCCATTTATTTCATTTATTACCTACTCTGCCTGTTAGGAAGGTTTTCCTAATGTCCAGCCTAAAGCGCCCTCACTGCAATTTAAGCCCCTTGCTTCTTGTCCTATCCTCAGAGGTTAATGAGAACAATTTACCTCCCACCTTCTTGTAACAATTTTTCATATACTTGAAAACTGTTATGATGTCCCCCCTCAGTCCTCTCTTCTCCAGACTAAACAAACCCACCTCCCTGCCCCTCTGATTAAAAGAGGGCCAGAACTGAAAGACTTGCCCACTGGGAGGGGGTACTAAGTGTGTTAACCACTAGGCCACCTAACCCACCGATGACTCTATTACACTCCTACAGGGGGATCCAATTGTGTACAAAAATTTTCTTCTGCGGGAAGAAAATGACACTTATCAATTTCTAGATTTCGTTTCATTAAAACATAAACAGAAATACATATAAAAAAGTTATGAGCTTCCCTTCCCTTATATGTTATTTCTCTTTATCATCAATACAAAGTTAAGGCTGGGTGATTATTTTTATTCAACTTGCTTTTTTCTATTGCTTCCCCACAAACACACCCCCAATAACATTTTGGAGTGATGTTTATGTAGTTTAGACTTACCTCAAATTTTATAAAACTAGATTAACACACCCTGTCCTGGGGCACATCCCTTCCCGGTCAGGAAGAGACGAAAACTCCTCTGGGTTCAAGAGACCTCATTCCTACAGGGCCTGCTCCACTTGGAAGAAATGCTCTTCAAAGGGAGAGGTTGTCACAGGACAGGGTGGCAGCCAGGGGGAAGGCTGCTGGAACTCAGGGGAGCTGATTCTTGCAACAGAGCCACTCGGAGGAAGACAACTTACCTAGGGTATTCTGTGGGGCCGGGGAGAGGAAGCTACGACCTTTGTTGGAAAAATTCCAACCCTAGTGGGCTGCCCTGTCCCTTCCACAAAGAAGCAGGCGCCAACAGGCACCAGGTCCCCTCCCCTGCTAATCCCCTGGGGTGCCCTGAGCCCCGTGGGGGGCCCCAAAGCTGGAGCCCGGGGCAGCTGCCCTTTCTGCTCCCCCCCCCCATCAGCTGACGGGGAGAACAAAAAGTCAGCCATGTGCGGGCTGGTCCGGCAGCCGGCTCTTACCAAAGTGCCGCACTGGCCCACATCGTCCCACTTTCACCTCTGTCTCTATTGATATGGGGACTAAGGCCCAGACAGCTAAGCAACACCCATACTTGTGTCGCCTAGCCTGCCCAGAGAGCAAACACTCCTTTTCCCCTCACTGGGTAACAATATAGCAGAAACTGAGGTACACACAGGTTTCATAAAAATATTGCAGAAAATTCCCACTTCATCACACCTTCCTGAACGAGCCAGACCTCTATCGATTCTTTTGAAAGACTCTGAGACTGAAGGCTCATCTGCGCTGAAAACGGATACCCCTTAGACATGTAGCTATGTCGATCCAACCCCCTAGTTGGAAGGACTTTTAAGAGGAATGGGTCTCTGGAAACATCCAAACAGGCCCTAAAATGGTCCAACCTATTACACACACATCAACCCTCCTCAGCCCGACAAACACAGAGAAGTAAAAATAAATCAGAGAAAACAACAAATCTATATACAGTTGTGTGACTGTGGTCAAAAATTGTATTTGTGGAAAAAGGGAAATTGAAACTTACCAACTTCTTCAGTAAGTTTCCCTGAAAAGTACAGAAATAAATATAAATTATTCTCATTGCCTTGCTTCATGAAACAGAGTTAAAAGACTACATCCTATAGGCACAAAATTCATTAGGAGCATGGAGGGAAAAGTCCAATTTATTTGGAAATTGGGCTGGTATTCTTTATGGATGAAGTTCAGCAGAGCATGGACAACTGTGTCTGAGTTATGTGACCGTGGGTATGGTTTTTTTTCTAACTGAGGAACAAATGTGTTTATTTATTGATTTACAACAGGGGCATGTCTATACGGCCTATCACTAATGTCGAGGTGCATTACACTTTATTAGTAAAAAAAAAAACCCGAAGCTGGGGTGGGATCGGAGCTGGAGTGGGGGCAGAGAGGGCCTGGGTGGCACTACCTCCCCACCCCCCGTGGGGGCTGGCCAGGGCCCTGCCATGCACCTCCTCCCCCAAACATTCCTTCATGCACTCCTAGCAGGGCACACCCCACAGCTTTTGGAACACTGGACAAGAGGATCCAGTCATCCTTTCTGATCTGATCTTAAACTCTGTGATTCTATTATTATATTGCATATCAAAATTACTGATTTACTGATTTACGACGGGGCATGTCTATACGGCCTATCACTGTAATGTTGAGGTGCATTACACTTTATTAGCAAAAAAAAAAGAGAGAGAGAGAGAGATTAGGTGAAATATGACAGGTTAAGCTTTGCAGAACCTTGTCTCAAGTGGGACCAGAGACAGAAAGCAATAGCTGCCTGAGAACTGGGAAGAGGGAGATGGAGGACCAAGCAGAACAGAGATGTATCTGCTATGATCCGATTCTATGATTTAGTTCTATTGTCTGAGATTCTCCTCCCTTCTATTCTCTCCCCCGCACCTCTGCCCCGATCCTCTATCAATAAATTCACATGCATTCTTCTTCTTTATTTAGGACCAGATCAGCAGATCACACATTCTTTCCATGTTAAATTCCTAAATTGCCCTTATTTATTTATTAGAAAAAAAACTTCATTTACAGTATATTTCTCCCTCTGATATTTACCTTTCATTTTAATCAGATAAACAGTGAGGCCAATGAAACCAAACAAAACCACCAGGATCACACTCAGAGCTACCATCCAGGTATTCACTCTCGGGAAAAAGAGATCTGAAAAACAAAACACACAGGGCTTGCCTTAGTTTGGAAGTGGTGACCAAAAGCAGATTTTTTTTTCATACAAATACATAAATGGTGCCCAGCAGGATTTGTGTGAGCTAAGAGTGAAAGAATGGCCATGTCTACACTACACAAAAGACCAGAAACTGTTTTTAAATACGGCTCCAATCAACACAGCTTTACCACTGATTTATCCTTGAAAACACAGACCTGATTTGATTCATTGCTATTCAGAGAGCCACAGAGATCAGAGGCAAATTCTCTGCTCATAAAACCCCATTGACTCGAATAGGGTTATACCAAAAAAGAATTTGGCCCTTAGCAGTAAGCAATATTCAGAAACTGCCAGATTAATTAGCATATTTTTGAAAAATCCACCATTACCTCCTAATATTGGGAAAAACCATAATCACAATTTGTCCAAACACTTGTGCAGCAAATTAACTAATTTCCATTTGCTCTTCTTGTGTTCACAGTGATTCCGTCATCTAAACAGGATGGAATTTTCAAATGTGCCTAATGTCTTTTCCACGCATGGTTTGTGCTCTGATTTAGTGAACCTGGGGCAACCCTCTTATGGGGTCATTCTTAATTTGGTTCAAGAGTTGACAACATATCAGGGTTGCACCAATTTAAATAAATTGATGCACAAACCCTTAAATCATAAATCAGCTTCATAGTGCTCTATCTCCATTTAGCTGAAGTCGATAAGGAATTGATTGAAGCTAAATCTATTTAGGGCACTCTGAAACTTATACAAGAAGTGTTCACACAAGCCAGTGTCATCGATTAACTAGTTAATCAGCGCATCCTTTTTGTGTAGACAAGGGGTAAAATGAGTCCTTTTGTGGATCCAGACCAAAGTGAATTAAGGAGCACAAGTCCCATTGAATGTCAGTAAAAACAACATCACATGACTTAGGTGACATTTCACACAAGTAATGAAGTTGGTGAAGTGAAAAGGTCACTAGAGCCCTGCGTGGATACAAAATTGGAATCTGCATCCAATCTGCAATCCCCCAAAATGATGAGGATTTCTGTGGATATAAAGCAGATATCTGTGGGTTTACAGGGCTCTACAGATCACAATCAAGCCAGAGTACAAAATTTACCACATTCAAAAAAATCATCAAGATGAATTTAATGTTACAGGAACCTACTACATCAGTGGATTGAGTGAAAGTTCTCTCTCAAAAAGGTTGGAAGTTGTGTGTGTGTGCGCGTGCTAGAATATCAGGAAAGTCGAACTTAAAATTAAATGTACATGAAATCCAAAATGTTGATAGTCTGAATACTCACAATTAAGGGAATCAAATTGCTTAAAATGTGACCCTGTAAAGACACCAGCTTCCTATCTTCTGTGTTTGTGCATGGATTATGAAATATCCAACACAGATGTTTCAGTTCTTTTCTTCCTATGTTTTGTTTCGTTTCTAGTGGTGGTGAGTTCAGTGTGGGATCTGGATAGTAACTGACCTGCTATATAAACTGCTGCTTCCGTTTCTTGATTGAGAACGGTGTTCCTGAGGCAACAGGACAAGTTTTGGTTTGAATGTTCTTTTACAATGATCACAGTTTCTGTTTCAAACAGGCCGTTATCCCCTTGGGATGTTGTTTCAGACAGTGATGGTAAATGTCGCCCATTGAGATCTTTCCACAGCACGTCAGGCTCTGGGTACCAACCAGCTGATTGACAAACTACCCGAATCCCTCCATCTTGGTGACCCTCCACAGAGATAAGAGGAGCAGAGCCCAGACCTAAGGGGAAATACATAAAGGTGTCAATTCCATACGTTAATAAAGCAGAAGGGACAGTTTGTGGATCCCTTATTCACACTAGAAAGCACTAATTTATGCGGGTAGTCAGTAGAAGGGATAAATGAATACTGGAATGTCTGAAATCCCAATACTCATGGACACACAAAAACATGAACAAATATTTAAAATAGTTTCACTGAGTCAGTGGGAGATATTGTCATCTCAACACAGGAGCAGCTGAGTGCTGACACCTTTGGAGATGACAACGTAGATACCTGAATAGAATCTGAACTTTAGAAAATCTGATCATTAGTGCATTGGATAGATATATTTATTTAAAAAAAAAATCTAATTGGCTTCATGGTGAAAGTGTTAAAGCAGCAGGGGAAAATGCTCAGTCTTGTCTAAGAGTGATAAATGCATAATTTCCCCTCCCCACTAGGACACGCTGCACTCCATATCCACCATAGTAATATGATTGTGGTATGATTATGATATAATTATGTTGCATCTTCTACAAGATGTGTCAAGTAAGGTGTTAATGGAAAAGTTATGATTTGCTGAATATGATTATCCTATTTGTATGCATGTATCATTTTTGTATCGGGAGTTATGAATATTGACTATGCATCTGTATTTCAAATGTGCTTGTTCTGGGTAACACCCACAACCAGCCTTTCAGGTACAACAGTGAAGAAGCTAGACAATGCTAATGGCCCATCAGCAAAAACAATGGGCCATGGAAAAGTCTTGTCCTCACTGGGGGACACTTCAGACAACCTATGGATAATGGCTGCCATGACTCATCAAGCATTCAGGGGCATGTGACTAGACCCGTGATACTGAATTCCATTTTGATACCTGTATTTTTCCACAAACTGGGCTGGGAACTTGGCTTGGAACAAAGGGGTTCCCACCATATAAAATAAACTGTAAAAGGGGGAAGTGACATCACCAGTGGGCCTCACTTGCCCCACAACTCAACACCTGGATATACCTCTGGAAGAGCACAGACTTTGAACTGGGAAAGTGATGGTCCCAGGTGGGAAAGATGGAAACCCTTCCTGTGTATGAAACATCTATAAACTGCTTGTACTATCTAACAGGGTGAGACACTTTTTGATTCAAATCCTGTGTGGTCTATTAGGCTTAGATTGGGTTTTTGTTTATTTGCTTAATAATCAACTTTGATCTCTTTGCTATCACTTATAATCACTTAAAATCCATCTTTCTATAGTTAAGAAATATATTTATATATATTTTTTTGCCTAAAACAGTGTGGTTTGAGTAGGGTGACCAGACGTCGATTTTATCGGGACCGTCCCGATATTTCGGTCTCTGTCCCGCGTCCCGACCAAGCTTTGGTCGGGATGCGGGACAGAGATATCCGCAGGCAGCACTTTTTTTTTTTTTTTTTTCTTCTCTGCCTCAGCCGGGACTCGCTCGGCTTTTTTTTTTTCTCAGCACCCCCCCCATGTGTCCCAATATTTCATTCCCCTCATCTGGTCGCCCTAGGTTTGAGTGAAGTGTTTGGGAAAAATCTCAGCTCAGTTAACAAAGGTTTTGTGCATATTCCTCTCCACATCGAGGGAGGGGCGAAGTGGATAATTGTAATAATCTTTATTGGTCAGGCTTTTGACTAAGACAGGATGGTACAGCTCCAGGGTCCTAGGTTGGGGAGTGTTTTGGCTGAAGCCTTGCTATTGTTGGTTCATGAGTGCCTGGCCAGGTGCATCATGCACAAAGATGGGTGTGGTCCCTGCCTGTGGATGTTGGTGTGAGTGCAAGTGTGGAGGGCTTTAAATATGGAGATATACCTATCTCATAGAACTGGAAAGGACCCTGAAAGGTCATTGAGTCCAGCCCCCTGCCTTCACTAGCAAGACCACGTACTGATTTTGCCCCAGCTCCCTAAATGGCCCCCTCAAGGATTGAACTCACAACCCTGGGTTTAGCAGGCCAATGCTCAAACCACTGAGCTATCCCCCCCTCCCCAATTGCAGTTTGTTACAACATCACAGTGCAAGAGGGAACCCAGATTGGTGAGACAGAGGGCTCAGCTGTACCCCAGTTCCAAATGGTACCCCAGGGACACCCACCACCACCATTATACAGTCTCAGCAAATAAGAACATTGCATTTGATTTTAACTACACCCATGAGGAACAACCAACAGTGAACCAATGAGAAGGCCATAAAAGTCTGTCAGTCCCACCTTAGCCACACATCCTAGAAATGACTGCAGAGCAACTGGAAGGCCATGTGTGTCCAGAAGTCTTTTCCTTCTTAACTAAAGAACGCTTTGGGGTCAGTCAAGATTGGGTGAGAAAGTGCCTTGGCCATCCTAAAAACGTTTTTAATAACATGTTGGGAAAGTTTCCAGCATATTTTCCCTGGTATAAAAGGCTATGTCCAGACTACCCGCCGGATCGGCGGGTAGCGATCGATCTATCAGGGATCGATATATCGCGTCTCATCTAGACGCGATATATCGATCCCCGAACGCGCTCCCATCGATTCCGGAACTCCACCAGGGCGAGCGGCGGTAGCGGAGTCGACGGGGGAGCCGCGGCCGTCGATCCCGCGCCGTGAGGATCGAAATAAGATACGTCGACTTCAGCTACTCTATTCTCGTAGCTGAAGTTGCGTATCTTAGATCGATCCCCCCCCTAGTGTGGACCAGGCCAAAGTGGCTGTTTGCTGAAAA
Organism: Platysternon megacephalum; assembly: GCA_003942145.1. Classification (NCBI taxonomy): domain Eukaryota; kingdom Metazoa; phylum Chordata; order Testudines; family Platysternidae; genus Platysternon; species Platysternon megacephalum. The sequence goes on from QXTE01000966.1 coordinate 11,301, forward strand.
TTAGATACACTGTGTTATTGGGAAATATTTCACAAGCAGGGAGTCACAGTTGTTGTAATAGGAAAGAACAAAGCCTGCAGACCACACACAGATAAAACTGTTACAAGCTACTGACCTGCTACCCGCAGTTCCAATACAGTTTCTCCATAAAAAGTATTGTCTTGAACAAAACAGAGGTATATTCCTTCATCAGAGCGTGTGATCTTGAGAATCCTCAAGGGAACATTTCCGTCTGTGAGTCCAGCTTTCAAAAGCTCTGTCCTTCCCTGATACTCTGGCATCTGCCCTTCATACTGATCCTTCCCATCACGATACAGGTGCACAAAGGATACAAACTCAGATCGGAACCATTTCACCTCCATGTTTGCAGCGCTCATCCTTGGGGACAGGTGACAGGGTAACACAGTTTCCTGACCCAGGATGGCAGTGACAGGGTCAGAGGGTCCAATCACTGTGAACTTTGCTGGAAAATGCACCATGAAAGTAACAACAACAAAAAGCGGGTCAGAGGAAAATGGCAATTTGATAAGAAGGACACAGCCAAGAGGTTCCATTTCAGACAAACTTTCCAAAAACTTCAGGCAGGGACAGACACCCACCATGGAACATTTCAGCCTGAATGTTTAAGAGAGAGCAGCGCTCATGGGCAGTGGGACTGGGGCTCTGTTATAAGAACACTCAGCCTCAGTGAATGGCACAGGCACATGGCACTGAGATGGGGCGTGGAGCTGATAACAGGCAAACTTGGCACATGACCCAGACACAGATCATGGTACAGAGAGTGGGGAGCTAAGAATTGGTAGGTTCAGTGCATGACAGAGGCACACACTGCTGACATGAGGTGGGAAGCTGAAGACAGGTGTGTTCAGTCCATGTCACAGTCACACATCAGAGAAACTGAGGCAGGGAAATGGTAATGGACATTTTTGGTGTATACTTGAGACAAACTTACTATTTAATAGCCCATTTTTCTGAGTGATCTCAAATTGACACGCTTACTGCCACTGCCATGACATTTGCTGGGCTTCAGCAGGAAAAAGGGTAGGGTTGATGGGCCATATTTGATGTTCTTTCACCAAGGTGTTCCTGAGACATAGCCATATTGCTAGAGCTAATTTTTGGACAAGTATGGTTCAATACTTCACATGCTCAAGAGACCAAATAACCAAACGTAGTGAACATTATTGCCTAAAGACAAAACAGTGCACTACATAAAGGAGACATATCAATCCTCCTCCCAGGAGGCAATTCTTATCTTGCAGCATACTCATCTTACACAGAAGGTGTGCTAGAAAAATACACCCCAAACCCACTTATACCATGGCTGTTTACAAGTGAAAAAGCACTTTAAACATCACGTAAGATCCAACCACCAGTTTCTTAACTTGTTGTTCTGTACCTTCGTTAACCCATTTTTGGATACCACATTCCAAACCAGGTGGGTGTAGAGATACATCCCAACCAGTGCTAGGACACACCTATCATGGCTTTGATAGGCTTCCCATTTTCTATTGTGAACACTAACTTCAGATTTGTAAAGAGTTGTGGGATATTAGATATTGGTGAACAGAATTGTGGGAAGAGCATAATACATTCAGTTAACTTCCCAACACTCACTCTCTCTCTCTCTAATGTATATTATAGGACTACAGTGCACATAATGCCTAATAATATGGTGTATACCCAGGGCCGGCTCTAGGTTTTTTGCTGCCCCAAGCAAAAACATTTTTGGCTGCCCCCCACCCCAGCCCTGGGCTCCCACCCACACCCCCTGCCGCCCCAGCGCTGGGCTCCCCCCTCACCTACCCACCCACCCCCCTGCTGCCCCAGCCCTGGGCTCTCCCCCCCAACCTGCACCCTCCTGCTGTCCCAGCCCTGGGTCACTGGTAACTCGCTCCCAGGGCGGGTCATTCAGCAGGAATTTTGGATGTGCACAGAACACAGACAGGATTGGTTCCCATATAGTTACAGAACTGCAGTAAAGTGAAACAATTTTCAGCTTGTGTGATTGGAGGATATCTGGATGCATATTATAAGACAGTCCTACATAAATGAGGAACAGTTGAGGTGCCTTTATTATTCTTTTGCTCCACTCTTTGTTTCTATGGGGAATTTGCCAATGCAATATCACTGTCTTCCTTTTAAACAAATAAAACTAAAAAAAAAAAAAGCAATGGCTGTTGAAAATAGCAATTCCAGTCCTAATAACCACTGGGAAGCGTTTCTTGCTCAATTTTATCCTACTTTATCTACAGCAAGTTACAGTGGATCAGTATATTTGATTTGGGAGAAATGAAGTAACAGCTGCCCAAATTGAGCGTGAGCACTCCTGAATTTTGAGGGTGTTCAAATCTGGAGGGCAGGTGCTAGATTCCCTTTCTGAATATTAGCTAAATCTAGAAAGGAAAAGCCAATTTCTGCTTCCATGGTTCAGAAGTGGAAATCCTCCTACGTGCCTGGTACTGTATCTAAAGCTGCCCAAGTCCTCTAGTAGAGCTTCCCCTCTTTCAGTTTTCATTTTAAATTCTAGTGGGATCCACGTACCTCCCTTGCTAGGCTTCAGATACAGAGGTACATTGTCCATTTAGTCCACCCAGTTCCTTCTTTGGGGGCTGCAAGGTGAGGTTACACCAGTATCCCTAATCCAGTCTGGGGAAGTCTTCTGAAGGGGATCTCTGCACCAAAGCCGCCTACCCCTTGGGCTGGGCACACTTGTTCCCCATTCACAGGGCCACCCCTTTCAACTCACAGCAAGCTACAGCATGGCTCAGCTACGTCACTCCTTCCCCCTCCCTTTCCTGTTGATAGCGGCCAAGGGATTGCTGGGAAATGTAGTTCTTTCCCTGCTCCAGGGCTGGCTCTCTAGGCAGGGAGCTAGCCAAGGAACTACAGCTCCCAGGGTCCCGTGGGTTCTCAGCAGCCATGCTGGACTGCTCCATGGCTTCGCTTCTGCAGGGTTGTGAGAGGGGAAGAAGTGAGTTAAAAAAACAAACAAACAAGGATGGCCCGAATGCCGCCCCCTGCAAATGTGCTGCCCCAAGCAGCTGCTTGGTTTGCTGGTGCCTAGAGCCGGCCCTGTGTATACCACACCTAACATATATGGATCAGCTAACAGGCCCAATTTGAAAAGTCACATGACATCAATATATTCTGGTTCATCTTACGGTTTTGTGCACATTAGTCTCAAACTAGGGCTCTGATCTTTTTTACATCTGAAACCCAATACGTTATTTTATTTTATTTATTATTGTTATTATTAAACACTTCAGTAAGTGTCCACCCAATGCTTGGGCATCTTTGACAATCTTTTAAAAATACTTGGGTGAAGAAACCGACCTGGGCACTATCCCAGGAGCAAATAAAATAACCCAGCAGCAGCAACACAATCAGGGCAAAGGTTGAATAATGAAGGTGCTGATCTTGCTGTGTGGTTAAGTTTACAAACTGTGAGTAGTTCCATTGACTTTGACTGGAGCATGTTGTTAAGACACTTCAGGGGCCTAAATAAATCCTTTAAGGAACAGTGCGGATTCCTACCTGATTCCATCCTGTGAACATAACAAGTAAGGAAGAAAATAATAAACCCAGGGAGAGGGGAGCTGGCTCGGAAGCTGTTGCAGAATGAGAGAACCTTCATCTTCACTGTAACTTGATCTAGACAACAGGAAGAAGGAGGAAAAAAATTATCATAGTGAGTATAACACTGACCAACATTAAATCATTAAAGTCAAACATTAAAGAGGACACAGTAAATAAAAAGGAATAAATACATTAAGTGAACTCTTTCATATTATGAAGTTAGAACAGCCATTCAATTAAAGTTGAAAATGTGATTCCTTTACAAGTCTGATTTTTCCCCATCCCTACAAAATCCATATTAAAAAAAAAAGTCAGATCGGTGTAAAAGTTGCTAGAAATTCTATCAATGAAAAAAAAAGATTTAAGGAATGAGAAAGCATGTGTGTCAGAGAGAGAGATTCTTGTTTTGTTTTTTTTAACCCATTTCTTTCCTTTCAACATATCAGAGGCAAAATGATTCAGTCCCATAAACAAAGTTATTAAGTAATGTGGACCACGGAGAAAGACGCTTCATAAAATTAGATTTGCAAGAGTTTGTAACTTACTTTACAAAACAGAAATATACAATTAGTTAACACATAGCAAATCTCCCTTTGAAGGCATTGAGAGCAGGATCAGGTCCAGTTTTCTTGAATAAAACATAGGAGCAAAGAAATAGATTCTTACATCAAATAACCAGAATAGTCTGGCATTACATTATAATGAAAGGAGAGGGGGAAATAGCTCATGTATCATTTTGAATATATAATTCAAATGCAAAGTTTGTATTCAGAGTCAGACACATTTATCCTGGGATTATTGGATCATTTTGCAGTTAATAATTCACACAGGGAATAAATGTCTACTGGGAGATATCAGAGAGCAAAGGAGATGGTATTCAAGTGAAAGAAGCTCACTTACCTGATACATCCTGGAAATAAGCTTTGGAACATTTATGAGCTCTCTCTGGTGTTCCAAGGTTTTCTAAAATCCTCATCCATTCTCCTCTAGTTAGTTTACATTGTCAGTGAGTATTTCAGTGATGAAACTGAAAAAATAATTCTTACTAAGACATTACAGAGACAAAGAGTTGAATCCTGGTCTTTCCGTCCATATTTCTGCCAAAATCGTGTTTATTTTTTATTGGACACTGAATGTGTCTCTCTCGATGCCTTCCAAAAGCAAAAGTAGAAAAAGAACTGGAATGCTATGGTGATTTCAGTCCCTATCACACCCTTGTTCCAGTTTGGAGATAAGGATCCTCTCCCAAAGAAGTCCTCCTAGCCTGCCAATGTTGGTGGCAGCAGAGTCAAATATCCAAGTGCCCCAGTTTGGCTGAAGGCAATAAGAATTTCGAAGAGGTTTGGCTTTTTACTCCTCAAAAACTGCTAAATTCTGTCATAATAATCATTATATTTTTCATCTCATGCTCCAAATGGAAACTCTCCTTTTAATTACTTCAGTAATAAACAACCTTTGTACTGCTACACTGGAGTTTATGGTGATGCAAGTGTCTTTATTGCTGTAAGGCTGAAGGTTAAAGCCCAGCCCATCTCTGTTCTCAGGTAGGAGTTAAACAGGGATCAAAGTGCGTTAGTTGATTCTAAGTTCTGATTGGTCAGCAGACATGGTGCTCTCTTTGTGACGGGATCCCCGGGGTACAACCTGGAACTGGGGTACTGCTGTGCCCCCTTAACTCTCCAGCCTAGCGTGTCTCTCACAATGCTTTACTAGTGACAAGAAACAACCCCCTCCAGGTGCTGTTATCACTCAGCACAACAGCAGGGGGAGCCCCACACCCAGCTAGATTGTCTGAATGCTCCCAGAGCCACTCACACATCACACAGAGAAAGGCACCAGCCAATTCACCCCAGGTCCCAGCCTTACTCCCCAGAGCTGTACCATCTTGCCCTGGCCAGAAGCCTGACCAGTGTACGTTTATTACCCAGTCCGCCCCCCTTCAATGTGGAGAGGACATGCACCAGCTTTTGTAAACTGAGCTGAGATTTCCCAGGCACTTCAGTCAAAACACACTGGTTTTGGTAAAATATAAAATAGATTTATTATCTACAGAAAGATCGATTTTAAGTGGTTATAAGTGCTAGGCATAAAAGGTCAGAGATTTTTACCAAAGAAAATAAAAGATAAATGTACAATCTAAATCCTAAACCTTATTACACTGGGCAGTATTTAGATCGAGCATTTTTCTCACCCCACTGGATGTTACGGTTCTTCTTCGAGTGCTTGCTCATGTCCATTCCAATCAGGTGCGTGAGCGAGCATGTGCACAGTAGCCGTAAGATTTTTCCCCTAGCAGGTAGCCATAGGGTTGGTCTAGGTGCCCAATATAGAGCCCTGCTGACCCGTCACCCCCTCAGTTCCTTCTTACCACCAGTGATGGTAGCAGGAACTTCCCCTTGCTCTTCTCTTCCTTGGCAAGTGGATTAGCAGTGCTTTAGCAGTCTTTGTATATAGTTAGCCTATAGCAGTTAAGTATAGTTAGTTGTTAGCAGTTCTAAAAAAGTTTCTGCGGGGGGTCCCCCCCGTTTACCCCTTCGGTTACCAGGGTATGCCTTGTTCCCCAGGCTTCAAGGCCTGCCAGTTGCATGTGAAGTGCATGCCGAAAAGTGACCCTCACTCCTCCTGCTTACAGTGCTTGGATAAGGGTCATCAAAGAGACGGCTGCAAAATTTGTCAGGAATTCCGACCAAGGACCATCAAGGAGAGAGATTCTTCTTATGGAGGCAGCCCTCTGGCCTCAATCAGACCCTGGCACCGGGGACCCTGCCCCCCAACACATCTTCCTCCACGAGGAGTGCCCCAGTGTCGGCATAGAAGGATGCAGCACTGAAGAAAGATGCCGGCAGGGAACGGCACCGGCATGCAGCCGCTCAGGGGCATTCTAGCCTTCGGCACTGGTCTCAGTCACCGGCGCACACACAAAAAAAGGCCAGACAGGAGCTGATCCCTCCCGGCGAGACTCAGGGACCAGCCACCAGTGGCACCTCAGACAGGCCATGGCTCTGAGACTCAGATGGAAGCCATGTTGACTCCTGCCCAAGCGAGGCAGTTGAGTCCGGGCCAGCCTCAGTCACCACACCCATTGGAGCAGTTACCGCTCCCATCCACCCCAGAGGCTTTCCACGTGGCGCAGGACCTATTACAGCTCATGGCGCCATTCTCGCTGATGAGACAAGAGAGCATCCTGGCACCACAGGCTCAATTCCTGCTCCCCCACCCCACCCCGTGCAGTCTAAGGGGAAACCGGCGATGATGGCGTGCCGATCACCGTCTCCTCGGCACCAGCCTACCACGGAGCCACCATCCAGACAGCACAGTCGGTCCCCTGCTTCTCTAAAATCCACCTCGAGAGGAGCGGCGCCACCATGGTCCTCCCACTTGGAGTCGGAGTCAGACTCATATCGCTCCGACTACAGCAGGAGCAGGAGATCGTCCTCTCGACACCATAGGTGGCCCCGGTTGATGCAGTGGGCCCCTCAGTGGCAGAATGCTCCGCAGTGGCCCTTTTGGACTCCTTGGGCTTTTCATCAAGCACCAGCAACCCCAATCCCAGCTTTGGGGCCTAACGCACTGACCACACTGACAACGGGCCTGGTGCCGCCATCAGCACCAACACCAGCACCAACACCGGCACCAACGGCAATGGTGCCTATGGCACCTCAGCAAGCACCGGCACTGATGGGGGCACTGATGGGGGCACCGATACCCATGCCATTCCTGGCACCGGGACCAGTCCAGCCCCCAGTTTTTCCCTTGGGCTCAAGAGTTGGGCATTAAGGCATTAAGGCAGAGGAAGTAGTCGATGGTGCCGCCCCAATTGTGGACATTCTGGCTCCCTCCAGCCCTTCCCTGATCGCTTTGCCACTCATAAAGAGAGTCACAGACTTGAACAAAACCCTTTGGCAAACCCTGGCCTCACTGCAATCTATGGCCAAGCACAACAAGCGCCGGTATTTTGTGCCTTCCAAGGGCTATGAGCATTTATACTCACAACCCCAGGATGACTCTCTGGTAGTGGATGCTGCCAACCAGAGAGAGAGACAAGGATTTCAGGGACCTTCGGCCAAGAATAGAGACGCCAAAAAATTAGACCTGTTCAGGCAAAAGGTCTACTCTACTGGGGGACTACAACTGAGGATATCAAACCAACAGGCCATCGTCAGTAGGTATTCCTACAACACCTGCTTGGTGATGGCCAAATTTACTGAATTGCTCCCCGCGGACTCCTGCGCTGAATGTTCGGATTTGGTTGAGGAGGGGAGACTGATCTCCAGGGCATCCCTTCAGGCGGCACTTGATGCGGCCACCAGGATTATGGCTATGGGAGTGGCCATGCTCCAGGTTTCTGGCCTCCCCTAGGAGGTACAGAAAACCATTCAGGACCTTCCCTTCAAGGGTGAGACTCTCTTCTCAGAGAAAACGCTAAACAGCATTAAAGACTCTAGAGCCACTCTCAGGTCCTTGGGCCTCTACACTCCGTCAGCTCAGAGGAGACACTTCCGCCCGCAGCCTGAGCAGCAGTTTGGTCAGCAGAGCTGTCAGGATGGCTCCAAAAGGAAAAAGCGTAGCAGCAGGAGGAGGCTGCAGCAACCCTCTGGCCAGGGCTCGGGTCACCCTAAACTGTCTTCGGGGGCCAAACCAGCCTTGTGAAGGCAGTCGATGATGGTGTCTCACACCACAGTCTGGATCCACCCCACCTTACCTTCTCGTCCAAACTATCCCCTTTCTACCATGCACAGTCCCATATCACCTAGGACCGCTGAGTACTCCGCACGGTAGAGTGGGGATACTCCATCCAATTCTGTGCCTTCCTGCCCTTCCACCCTCCTTCCCCATCCCTCTTCAGGGACCCTTCTCACAAGCAGCTCCTTATCCAGGAGGTGCAGTCGGTCCTATCTCTAGGCGCAGTGGAGGAGGTTCCTCAGGAGCACAGGGGTGAGGGCTTTTATTCCCGGTATTTCCTAATACCGAAAGCCAAAGGCGACCTCACGCCCATCTTGGACCTGTGAGAACTCAGAAAGTTCCTGAAGAAACTCAAGTTCCACATGGTCTCTTTGGCCTCCATCATCCCCTTACTGGATCCAGCAGACCGGTGTGCCGCCTTCGACTTGAAGGGCGCGAACTTTCATATCGCAATCATTCAACCCCACAGGAAGTACCTCAGGTTCGTAGTGGNCCCTCTGTTAGTCTATAAGGTGCCACAGGATTCTTTGCTGCTTGTACCTATGTGGTGCAGCACGCCAGGCTAAGGCTCAGACATCTTCAGTTGTAGCTGGCAGTGTATCGCCCAGACTGGGACAGCGTGGACAGGATCGTGACCCAGCCTTGCCTGGTCCTCGACTCCCTCCTGTGGCGGGTCGACCCTCAGGAGGTTTGCTCAGGGTTCCCCTTTGCTGCTCCACAGCCATCTCTGTCACTAGTGATGGATGCACCAGACTTGGGATGAGGGGCTCATCTGGGGGACCTCAGGACTCAAGGTCTCTGATCTCAGGCCGACCTGGCTCTCCACATCAATGTCAGAGAGCTGAGAGCGGTACGACTAGCATGCCAGACCTTCCGGGCACAGCTAACGGGTCACTGTGTATCAGTCATGACGGACAATACAGCAGCAATGTTCTATATCAACAAACAGGGGGGTGCACGCTCCTCTCCTCTGTGCCGAGAAGCCCTCATGCTGTGGGACTTCTGTGTAGAATATTCAATACACCTACAAGCTTTGTACCTCCCTGGGGTACAGAATGAGCCAGTGGACCACCTCAGCAGGTTGTTCCATGGCCACGAGTGATCCCTTCACCCGGACGTCGCAAATTCAATTTTCCGCGGGTGGGATTATCCCCAGATAAAGCTATTCACTATGCGAAACAACAGGAAGTGCCAGCAGTTCTGCTCCTTCCAGAATCACATCCCAGGTTACACCACGGATGTGTTCCTCCTGCATTGGGGAGGTTCCCTCCTGTACACATTTCCGCCCATACTGCTAGTTCACAAGGTACTTCTCAAAATCCAGAGGAAACGAGCTCAGGTCATATTGATAGCACCAGCCTGGGCCAGTTAGCATTGATACATATCTCTCCTAGACATGCCCATGGAGGCACCGGTCACCCTATCACTTTTCCCAGAACTTCTCATGCAAGATCACGGTCGGCTTCAGCACCCAAACCTTGAGTCCCTTCACCTCACAGCATGGAAGCTCCATGGTTGAACCCGATGGAACTTTCCTACTCAGAGCAGGACAGACAAGTCCTCCTTGGCAGCAGGAAACCCTCTATGAGAGTCACCTACCTAGCCAAGTGGAAGAGATTTTCAATCTGGTAAGTGCAGCACCATTCGTCCCTGACGCTAACCTCGGTGCCATTTATTCTGGACTACCTCTTACATCTGAAGCAGCAGGGGTTTCCTTATCATCATTAAGGATCCACTTAGCCGCTATATCAGCCTTCCATCCAGAGGGCCGCTCGGTGTTTACTAACCTGATGGTCAGCTGGTTTTTGAAGGGTCTCGACAGACTGTACCCTCATGTCCGTCAGCCAGTTCCTGCCTGGGACTTCAATCTGGTCCTCTCCAGGCTCATGGGGCCACCATTTGAACCATTGGCAACATGCTCCCTGCTCTACCTCTCTTACAAGGTGGCGTTCCTGGTAGCAATAACCTTGGCCAGGATGGTGTCCGAACTCAAGGGCCTAACATCAGAGCCTCCGTACACTGTGTTCCATAAGGACAAGGTGCAGCTCAGGCCTCATCCTGCTTTCCTCCCGAAGATTGTATCGCCGTTTCACATCAACCAGGACATCTTCCTCCTGGTGTTCTACCCTGTGACGTTGCACCCCATAATGCTTTATGGAAATATGCTTATAGATTCTAGGACTGGAAGGGACCTCGAGAGGTCGAGTCCAGTCCCCTGCCCTCATGGCAGGACCAAATACTGTCTAGACCAGGGGTAGGCAACCTATGGCACATGTGCCGAAGGCGGCACGCGAGCTGATTTTCAGTGGCACTCACACTGCCCGGGTTCTGGCCACCAGTCCGGGGGGATCTGCATTTTAATTTAATTTTAAATGAATCTTCTTAAACATTTTAAAAACGTTATTTACTTTACATACAACAATAGTTTAGTTATAGATTTATAGAAAGAGACCTTCTAAAAACATTAAAATGTATTACTGGCACGTGAAACCTTAAATTAGCATGAATAAATGAAGACTCGGCACACCACTTCTGAAAGGTTGCCGACCCCTGGTCTAGACCATACCTGACAGACATTTATCTAACCTACTCTTAAATATCTTCAGAGATGAAGATTCCACAACCTCCCTAGGCAATTTATTCCAGTGTTTAACCACCCTGACAGTTAGGAACTTTTTCCTAATGTCCAACCTAAACCTCCCTTGCTGCAGTTTAAGCCCATTGCTTCTTGTTCTATTCTTAGAGGTTAAGGTGAACAAGTTTTCTCCCTCCTCCTTATGACACCCTTTTAGATACCTGAAAACTGCTATCATGTCCCTATTCTCTTTTCCAAACTAAACAAACCCAATTCTTTCAGCCTTCCTTCGTAGGTCATGTTCTCAATGACCTTTAATCATTCTTGTTGCTCTTCTCTGGACCCTCTCCAATTTCTCCACATCTTTCTTGAAATGCGGTGCCCAGAACTGGACACAATACTCCAGTTGAGGCCTAACCAGCGCAGAGTAGAGCGGAAGAATGACTTCTCGTGTCTTGCTCACAATACACCTGTTAATACATCCCAGAATCATGTTTGCTTTTTTTGCAACAGCATCACACTGTTGACTCATATTTAGCTTGTGGTCCACTAGAACCCCTAGATCCCTTTCTGCCATACTCCTTCCTAGACAGTCTCTTCCCATTCTGTATGTGTGAAACTGATTGTTCCTTCCTAAGTGGAGCACTTTGCATTTGTCTTTGTTAAACTTCATCCTGTTTACCTCAGACCATTTCTCCAATTTGTCCAGATCATTTTCAATTATGACTCTATCCTCCAAAGCAGTTGCAATCCCTACCAGTTTGGTATCATCTGCAAACTTAATAAGCGTACTTTCTATGCCAATATCTAAGTTGTTGATGAAGATATTGAACAGAGCCAGTCCCAAAACAGACCCCTGTGAAACCCCACTTGTTATACCTTTCCAGCAGGATTGGGAACCATTAATAACTACTCTCTGAGTATGGTTATCCAGCCAGTTATGCACCCACCTTATAGTAGCCCCATCTAAGTTGTATTTGCCTAGTTTATTGATAAGAATATCATGCGAGACCATATCAAATGCCTTACTAAAGTCTAGGTATATCACATCCACCGCTTCTCCCTTATCCACAAGACTCGTTATCCTATCAAAGAAAGCTATCAGATTGCTTTGACATGATTTGTTCTTTACAAATCCATGCTGGCTATTCCCTATTACCTTACCACCTTCCAAGTGTTTGCAGATGATTTCCTTAATTACTTGCTCCATTACCTTCCCTGGCACAGAAGTTAAACTAACTGGTCTGTAGTTTCCTGGGTTGTTTTTATTTCCCTTTTTATAGATGGGCACTATATTTGCCCTTTTCCAGTCTTCTGGAATCTCTCCTGTCTCCCATGATTTTCCAAAGATAATAGCTAGAGGCTCAGATACCTCCTCTATTAGCTCCTTGAGTATTCTAGGATGCATTTCATCAGGCCCTGGTGACTTGCAGGCATCTAACTTTTCTAAGTGATTTTTAACTTGTTCTTTTTTTATTTTATCTTCTAAACCTACCCCCTTCCCATTAGCATTCACTATGTTAGGCATTCCTTCAGACTTCTCGGTAAAGACCGAAACAAAGAAGTCATTAAGCATCTCTGCCATTTCCAAGTTTCCTGTTACTGTTTCTCCTTCCTCACTGAGCAGTGGTCCTACTCTGTCCTTGGTCTTCCTCTTGCTTCTAATGTATTGATAAAAAATCTTCTTGTTGCCCTTTATTCCTGTAGCTAGTTTGAGCTCATTTTGTGCCTTTGCCTTTCTAATCTTGTCCCTGCATTCCTGTGTTGTTTGCCTATATTCATCCTTTGTAATCTGTCCTAGTTTCCATTTTTTATATGACTCCTTTTTATTTTTTAGATCATGCAAGATCTCGTGGTTAAGCCAAGCTGGTCTTTTGCCACATTTTCTATCTTTCCTACCCAGCGGAATAGCTTGCTTTTGGGCCCTTAATAGTGTCCCTTTGAAAAACTGCCAACTCTCCTCAGTTGTTTTTCCCCTCAGTTTTGATTCCCATGGGACCTTACCTATAAGCTCTCTGAGCTTACCAAAATTCGCCTTCCTGAAATCCATTGTCTCTATTTTACTGTACTCCCTTCTACCCTTCCTTAGAATTGTGAACTCTATGATTTCATGATCACTTTCACCCAAGCTGCCTTCTACTTTCAAATTCTCAACGAGTTCCTCCCTATTTGTTAAAATCAAATCTAGAACAGCTTCCCCCCTTGTAGCTTTTTCAACGTTCTGAAATAAAAAGTTGTCTGCAATGCAGTCCAAGAACTTATTGGATAGTCTGTGCCCCGCTGTGTTATTTTCCCAACATATATCTGGATAATTTAAGTTCCCCCATCACCACCAAATCTTGGGCTTTGGATGATTTTGTTAGTTTTTTTTAAAAAGCCTCTTCCACCTGGTTAGGTGGCCTGTAGTAGACTCCTAGCATGACATCACCCTTGTTTTTTACCCCTTTTAGCCTAACCCAGAGAATCTCAACACTTCTGTCTCCTATGTCCATCTCCACCTCAGTCCAAGTGTGTACGTTTTTAATATAAAAGGTAACACCTCCTCCCTTTTCCCCCTGTCTATCCTTCCTGAGTAAGCTGTACCCATCCACACCAACATTCCAATCATGTGTATTATCCCACCAAGTTTTGGTGATGCCAACAATGTCATAGTTGTATTTATTTATTAGCACTTCCAGTTCTTCCTGCTTATTACCCATACTTCTCGCATTTGTATATAGGTATCTAAGATACTGGTTTGATCTTGCCTCCCAGTTTTGCCCTGACCCTCCTTTCTCTCTGCCATTATAGCCCACGCTCCCTCCTATTTCCGACCCATCTCCCAGGTCTCCATGTTCCCCACTTACCTGTGGACTTTGCTCACCAGTCCCTGTCGAACCTAGTTTAAAGCCCTCCTCACTAGGTTAGCCAGTCTGTGTCCAAATAGGGTCTTTCCCCTCCTCGAAAGGTGAATGCGATCTCTGCCTAGCAGTCCTTCCTGGAATAGCATCCCGTGGTCGAGGAAGCCAAAGCCCTCTTGGCAACACCATCTTCGCAGCCAGGCATTCACCTCCACGATGCACCTGTGTCTGCCTGGGCCCCTACCTGTGACAGGAAGAATCGAAGAGAATACCACCTGCGCTCCAATCTCCTTCACCCGTACTATGAATGTATTATGTACGTAAATATGTATTATGAATTATGTATTATGAAAAATGTATTATGAATGTAAATATAACATAACTGGAATATGTTTTATGCTACATGTGCCATGTAACATAACTCTGCAAAGGTTATGATCTACTGAATATATTCATCCTATTTGTATGCATGTATCATTTTTGTATTCAAAGTTATGAGTATTGGCTGTGTACTTGTTTGATTTTAAGTAGCCTCAGTGAAGCATTTGGTCAGCTTCTTGAGAAAAGACTATTCTCAGTAAGTGCCCAATCAAGAAACACTTAAGCTGACAATAGACTTTGATAGACGCCAATCCACACCTGAGCTTTCCTGGGAACGTTCCTGTAGAGAATTAAGTCATGCATGGACATGTGACTTGCCCAGGTGACTCCAAAACTCCATCTTGTAGCGGGGATACTACACACGGGGGGAAGGAGGGGTTTCCACCCACAAGAGAGAAACTATATAAAGCCCTGGGAGACCCTTCCATTTGGTCTTCAGCTGGCTCAAGAGGTAGCCTCTCCACCCCAAAGGATACCTGAAAGAAACTGGAACAAAGGACAGTAATCACAGAGGTGTGAGTGGTTGCTGGACCCAGACTAGAAGGAGGCCAGTCTATAAAAGAAGCTTACTGGAACATCTCTGAGGGTGAGATTTCATCTGTAATCACTTTCTTACTGTATTAGGTTTAGACTTGCGTGTTTTATTTTATTTTCCTTGGTAATTCACTTTGTTCTGTCTGTTATTACTTGGAACCACTTAAATCCTACTTTTTGTATTTAATAAAATCACTTTTTACTTATTAATTAACCCAGAGTATGTATTAATACCCTGGGGGGGGGGGGGAGGCAAACAGCTGTGCATATCTCTCTATCAGTGTTATAGAGAGCGAACAATTTTTGAGTTTACCCTGTGTAAGCTTTATACAGGGTAAAACAAATTTATTTGGGGTTTGGACCCCATTGGGAGTTGGGTACCTGAGTGCTAGAGACAGGAGCACTTCTCAAGCTGTTTTCAGTTAAGCCTGCAGCTTTTGGGGGACGTGGTTCAGACCTTGGTCTGTGTTTGCAGCAGGCTAGCGGGTCTGGCACAACCAGGCAGGGCCCTGAAGTCCCAAGCTGGCAGGGAAAACAGGCTCAGAGGTAGTCTAGGCACATCAGGTGGCAGTCCCAAAAGGGTTTCTGTGATCCAACCCATCACATACCCTATGCCACATTCTAGAGGCAGGGAGAAAAGACTCCACTCTCTGGATGTCCGCAGGGTGCTGGCCTTTTACATCGAGAGAATGAAACCGTTTAGAAAACCGGTCCAGTTATTTGTGGCTGTGGTGGACAGGATGAAAGGTCAGACTGTGTCCTCTCATTGCATCTCATCATGGATAGTGTCATGTATTCGTGAGTGCTACAACCTGCCAGGGTTTCCTGCACCTCCAATCACTGTGCACTCCACCAGGGCGCAGGCTTCATCCACGACGTTCCTGGCACAAATCCCTTCTCAGAAAATATGTAGCATGGTGACGTGGTCTTCCATCCATACTTTCACCGCACGCTATGCGATTACCCAGCATGCCAGAGATGACCTGGCCTTCAGAAGAGCAGTGCTCCAATCAGTGGAAGACTCCGACCCCACCACCTGAACTCCGGCTTGTGAGTCACCTGATTGGAATCGACATGAACAAGCACTTGAAGAAGAAAAAACGGTTACTCACCTTCTTGTAACTCTTGTTCTTCGAGATGTGTTGTTCATGTCGATTCCAATACCCACCCTCCTACCCCTCTGTTGGAGTAGCCAGCAAGAAGGAACTCAGGGAGTGGTGGGTGAACAGGGCTCTATATTGGGTGCCCTAAAGGCATGACTCCGGGGGGTGCCCAGACGGACCCTATGGCTACCTGCTAGGGGAAAAATCTTCCGGCTATGGTGCACATGTGTGCACACACACCTGATTGGAATGGACATGAACAGGGCTGGCCCGAGGGTTTTTGGTGCCGTAGGCAAACTATGTCTTTGGCGTCCCCCCCACACACACACATTCAATGTAGAGAAAAATGAGAAGTCTAGAATGAACTTTTGAATTATTTACTTGGCATTCAAAATGAACAATGTAAACATAAAAATAGATATTTTTATTGATTTTTTTTTTACTTTTCATTAATCCTAACACAATTATTCTGTATAAAAAAATTCACTTCCGTCTAATTTGGCACCCCTTAAAGCCTGGTGCCATAGGCGACCGCCTAGTTTGCCTATATGAGAAGGTGAGTAACCAATTTTTCTTAACACACAGGCTTCACCCACCAGTCTCCTCAGTTGAAGTCTTCATCTTCTCAGTGTTCTTGTTGCTTCCAGTGTTGGTGGGGGAGGAGAAAGGCAAAATCATGATACCACTGTCCCCTATTTTATATCCTCAGTCCATGTGCCTGGAAGAAAGTTGCCCAGACATGTCCTGGTGGGCTTTGCTGAGTTACAGGGTTGAGCAATCCCCCTGGCATGGTCTTGTGCAACCGAGTCATAGGTCAAGTGGTCCCCAATGTGTGGTGGTGCTGGAGCTCATGCGCTGTACAGGGGATGGGCTAACCAGAGAACTCCAGTCCCCAAAGCTCTTATGCCACTTGTTCAGTCTGGCTGCAGGAGGAGATCTGGGGAGAGACAGAGGAGGCCTGGGCAAGTCTGGGGAGCAGCCACCTGGGACCAGAAATGGAAATCCAGCTGTGGTGAG
The DNA here is from genome assembly GCA_003942145.1 of Platysternon megacephalum. NCBI lineage: Eukaryota > Metazoa > Chordata > Testudines > Platysternidae > Platysternon > Platysternon megacephalum. The sequence continues at coordinate 28,013 of QXTE01000966.1, forward strand.
AAAGGACCGCTTGCCAGGGAGTTGGGGTGTGGGATGTGGCAGGGGGCTCAGGGCAGAGAGTTGGGGTGCAGGAGGGGTGTGGAATGCGGCAGGGGGCTCAGGGCAGGGAGGTGGGGTGCAGGAGGGGGGCGGGGGGTGGGAAGGGGGCTCAGGGCAGGGCGGGGGGGGGGGGCGGGGGGGGCGGGTGGTGGGAGGGCGGCGGGGGGGGGGAAGGCCCTCTTGGCAGGGGGTTGGGGTGGGGGATGTGGCAGGGGGCTCAGGGCAGGGAGTTGGGGTGTGGGATGTGGCAGGGGGCTCAGAGCAGGGAGTTGGGGTGCAGGAGGGGTGCAGGATGTGGCAGGGGGCTGAGGGCGGAGATTTGGGGTGTGGGATGCGGCAGGGGGCTCAGGGCAGGGAGTTGGGGTGCAGGAGGGGTGCGGGGTGCAAGCTCTGGCCTGGTGCCGCTTACCTAGAGCAGCACCGGGGTGGCAGCAGCGCGTATCGGGGCCAGGGCAGGCTCCTGGCCCCTGGCCCTGCGCCGCTCTGCTCCAGGAAGCAGCTGGAACCACGGCCCCTGGGGGAGCAGAGGTGGGCACAGGGCTCTGTGCTGCTGCTCCTCCAGGTACCTTCCACAAAGCTCCCATTGGCCGCGGTTCCCTGTTCCCGGCCAAGGGGAGCTGCGGGGGGCGGTACCTTGAAGCGAGGTAAAGCAGGAGCCCTCTGCCCCCCCCCCCCCCCCCGAAGGGACGTGCTGCCAGCTGCTTCAGGGAGCGGCGTGGGGCTCGTGGCGCCACAGGGGGCAATCCTACGGGCCGGATACGGCTCGCGGGCTGTAGTTTGCCCACCCCTGGCCTGGAGGTAGGCAGAGGGGTGGGGGGGTGCGGGGAGCTTGGCAGGCCGCACAGAAGAGCCCCGTGGGCCGCGTGTTTGAGACCCCTGGTCTAAAGTACCCTGTGCTCCCAGGCAATGCTGGAGTGAGACTCGTGCCTGCCTAGCTCCCAGCCCTTTGATCAGGGCCAGCTGTGGCCTAACTAGGTGTGGCCCCCGCTGTGGCTGCCTCCCCAGTCAGCCGACCTCAGCTGCTTTTCACCTTTTAACTCCTTTTATCCCAGGAACAGGGTAACTGCCCCGCTCCACAAGTTACAGAGAATCCACCATTGACACTAGTTTAAATCTGCCACTGACCCATGCCCCACGCCGCAGAGGAAGGCAGAAAAAAACACCCAGGCTCTCTGTCAATCTGACTTGGGGGGAAATTCCTTCATGACCCCAAATATGGTGGTCAGTTGAATACCGAGCATTTTGGCAAAACCCAACAGCCAGACACGTGGCAAAGAACTCATTATAGCTCAGAGCCCTCCCCATCTCCTGCCCCATCACCAGCCATGGGGCACATTTCTCAAAGAGGGACCCAGCCCATCACTGAGCTCAGGTCCCATACAGCAGCTAGTCTGGGCCAAATGGGCCGTAGGGAAGGAGAAAGCGCCTCCCCTATGGTGAGGGATCCCTCCAGCACAGGAGCCTCTTGTGGCTCCTCCACAGCAGCTGCAGGCACAAGGCGTGTTCCTGAGAGGGCTGGGAACGGGGTGGGGGTGGTGAGGGCGGGTGGAAGAGGAGGGGGGTGGACGAGGGACAGAGGGACGTGGGCAGTGTAAAGCTGGGCCTCTGACACTCTGCACGCTGGGAAAGACACACGGGGGCCATTGTTATAGGTATGTAGCTCTGGCTGCTTCAGAACTTCCTCAGCCTGTGCCAAGGTCTGCACCGGCCCCTGCAGCCACTGAATAGCAGAGTCACAAATGGCCCCTCCCCTCTCTCCTTTTGTCGGTACAGGGGTGAATCTGGCCCATGGAGCCAACCTTCTCCCGCCTCAGTTCTCACATTTATAAATGGTTTTACTATTATTTCTATTTCTGCCTATGGAGGAGGCCCCATCGTGCTGCTCTCTGTAGAGACGCTGAGTAAACAGACCCAACAGCTCACAATTAGAGCCAGGATTTTGCAAACTCTCAACATCCGGTTAGTGTCAAAGGGACCAAAGTTGGTAATGTTACTTTTATGCCAAAGTCTTTGCATGACCTGGGTCTAGGTTACGACAAAAGGCAGGAAGTGAATGAGACAAACAACTGGAGTCTGAAGGGTGGGAGGGGATGATGAGGGAAAAGTAAATCTCACTGACAGATTGTGTGTCCTGGGATAGTTGTGAGGCTGCAAGGATTCTGGCTCCATTGCTGAGAGATGCCTGATTCAGAGGGGAAATATGTTTCAGACCTTTTTATATTAAATACCTGAGTGTGTCTCTGTGCCGCTCTGTCTGTTTCTCTGTCATAATTATAAAACAGTTTCAGAGTGGGGATGCTGTTATAAATATGAAAGTCTGAAATCTCACCTCTCTTATCCTTTCTCCCTCCAGACACTCTGCTGTCTGAATTGAAGAGAAAAAGGGGGGAATCATTTGGAGCACACAGACAGAGTGAATTTGCAGGTGAAGATTGTCTTTAAATCATGAGAAAATTCCAGAGAAAACATCTTCATGAGATTGTAGCTAAAGTTACCAACCAAACTGACAGCGNACACACTTTTAAAAGTGGGATGACCAGGACACTTTTCAACATGGGCATAGTTCGGGGGCAGGAGGCCACGCTGCCCCCCCACACTGCAAGCCTTGGGCAGGCGTGGAGCATCACAGGCAGTGTCTGTGCTTTGGGCAGGGCAGCTGATCAGCTCCTCTGTGTGTAGCACAGCCCCTGCCCCGCGGCACCAACCTCTTCCTGGAGCTGGCCTCTCTCAGTGGCCCCACCCCCGCTCCTCTTTGCCTGAGGCCCTGGCCAGGCCAGAAGCCAGAACCAGGCCGCCACCCAGGGAGCCCAGGCTGCACTGGGGAGTCCTGGACCCTCCACCTGCCCAGGGTGGCGCACCCCGGAGAGCGGGGACATGCGCCGGGGGCTGCTCTCAGAGCCCCCCGGACCCGTGTCCAGGGCAGGTGGAGTGCCAGGGGCTCTCCATAGCGGGCAAGTCTCCCAACCTGGCCAGGGGGCAGGGCCTCAGTCAGGGCCAAAGAGGGGGCAGGGCCACACAGTCTGACACCAACCTTAGTGCTGAGTTCATGCCCATTCTGAAGAACAGAAACAATCTCATTTGAGTCGCACCCGAACAGAGCTCTCTGCCACACCCCTCTGCTTTACCCCGGTGCAGGGAGTCTCCCCATAACTCTTCTCTAACATCCGGCCTTTCCTTTGGGCAGGGCTGGGCTCTCCCATTGGAGCTGCTCCCTGCTTCCTGGATTGGGGAGATGCTCTTCCTGTGATGCTGGCAGCTCCTCCCTTCTCTCTGGACTGGGGACGGGGCTACCCCACCCCATGCCACCTCCTACTCTCTGGTATTAAGCAACTCTTCCCCACTGCTGCCATAGGCGCCGACTCCGTGGGTGCTCCGGGACTGGAGCACCCACGGGGAAAAATTAGTGGGTGCTGAGCACCCATCGGCAGCCAAGCTCCCCTCACCCCTCAACCCACCACCTCCTCCCCCCCGAGCATGCCCGCGTCACCGCTCCTCCCCCTACCTCCTAGCGTTTCCTGCCTGGATGCCGCCAAACAGCTCTTTGGCAGCTTTAGCATGCTCCGGGAGGGCAGGGAGGAGCGGGAACGTGGCGCGCTCAGGGGAGGAGGAGGGAGCTTCCCTCCTAGCTGTCTCTCTTCCGCTGGGAATGGGGCAGCACCAGCAGTGGGATCTCAGGGATGAAGCCTCTGTGATAAATGAGAAACTAATGAAGTGGGACCCATTACAAAGACTGAGGAGCTGCAGTGACATCTCTGCTCAGTCTCAGGTGCCCAGGACAGAGGCAGCTCCCTGGGATCCAGGCCTGTCCCAGCCAGAACGGTGCTGCTGGGGAGTGTGAGAAATGGTCCCAGCCTCCCCCAGGGCTGAGCTCTGCCCCTAACGCTCTGATTCTCTCTCTCCCCAGCGAATGTGACTCTGGATCCAGACACGGCTCATCCCGACCTTGTCCTGTCTGAGGATCGGCAAAGTGTGAGATGGGGAGACACGCGCCAGCGACTGCCCAACAACCCTGAGAGATTTGACACTGATCCCTGTGTGCTGGGCTGTGAGGGATTCACCTCGGGGAGACATTGCTGGGAGGTGGAGGTGGGGGATGGGGGAGGCTGGGCTGTGGGGGTGGCCAGAGAGTCTGTGGGGAGGAAGGGAGTGATCAGCTGTAGCCCTGAGGGGGGGATCTGGGCTGTGGAACGGGACTGGGGGGTTCAGTTCCAGGCTCTAACCTCCCCTGTGACCCCTGGGGCCGGGCCCCCAGCAGGATCCGGGTTTGTCTGGACTGTGACCGGGGGCAGGTGAGATTTATCGAGGCTAGTGACGAGGCCCCGATCTTCACTTTCCCGCCGGGCTCCATCCCTGGGGAGAGAATCCGACCCTGGCTCCGGGTGGTGGGATCCTGGCTCAGGGTATGTCTACACTACGAAATTAGGTCGAATTTATAGAAGTCGGTTTTATAGA
>QXTE01000967.1:0-15098 GCA_003942145.1 Platysternon megacephalum
AATCATGTATTAAATAACTAATTTTAACCTTGCTTTGCTTTTCTACTTTTTAGGGTTTTAGGTGGTGGTGATCTGGGTCACCCAGCCGTTGTGGCCCTTAACGGTGCCGCGCAGGGTCACTTGCTCCATCATGGCGGCGGCGGCGCGGGGGGCTCAGCTTGAGCGGGGAAGGAGGCGGATTCGGCAGCAGCCCCGACCCGGCCCAACTTCTCCTGCCCCCTGTGCCGAGGAACCGCCCCGCAGAGAAGCCCACGGCCCAACTGGCAGCTGGGGGACCGGGTGGAGGGTGTCAAACCCTGGAAGGAGCCCGAGGGGGATCAAGTGTTAGAAAAACCCAGGAACCCCCAGAAATGGTTCTGCGAGGAGGATCAAACCCTCGTGTGCTGGCGTGTGAGAGATCCCTGCGCACCGCACTCACAGGGGGGCTCCCATCAAGGAGGCTGCCCAGAAGTACAAGGGAGGAAAACACAAACCACCAGCCGAAAGTTTATACCTTCCTTTACCAAGCAGCCCCCCGCCCAGTGCCCACACCCGGGGCAGGTGGAAAGACCCAGGATCCCCATAGCTAGCTGCCAGCGCGGCTCTCCCCGACCCAGCTCTCTGTAGGAATGCACTGAGCATGTTCACACCAAGCACGGGCTTCCCAATGCCTAGGGTTGCCAACCCCCCAGGGTTGTCCTGGAGTCTCCAGGAATTAAAGATTCATCTTTAATTAAAGATTGTCACGTGGTGACATTTCCAGCAATACGCCCAACCAAAATTGACAGCACCACCTATGCCTAGTCTCCGCAGCGACTCTTTGTCTGCTGTAACCTACTGAGGTGCTGCAGGAGACTTAATTCAGTGAAACAGGGACTTCCCTACACCTCCCCACCCAGTGCTAACATGCAGTGTTGCCAATTTAATTATTGGTTGGAAATTTGAACTGAAATTGAAACCTTAATACGCACTTTAAAAGCATATACAGTGCATGATAAAATACTTGTACCTGAAAAAGTAGACTAGGTTTGAAAAGTATGAACAAAGAGGAGCTTCCTCTCACAGCTGTTGTTTTTTCTGACATTGTTGACTTATTGGTTTTTGGCACAGTTCACTCAGGACCAAAAATATATAAGGTCTGGTCAGAAACCAATCCAGACGCAAGTGCAGACTTGGAAGGAAAAGATAAAAAAGCTCAGATTCAGACAGACCAAGGAGAGGAGAAAACAGAAATACCTGGTATGTGTCTGTTATTAATCTGTAGGTATGTGTGGGGTGCATAACGGGACTGCTGCTTACTGATTTCCCCCTCTTGACCAGGAGTGTCTCTGAAGGCCCCCCCCCTTCCATTTTTCTCTCTCTTCAGGTCTTTTAAGAATTCACAGAGGCTTTCTCTGATTGCCAGTCCACCTTCCAGGGGTTATTTTCATACAAGAACCAGTTTAGAACAACCCAGAGTCTCAAACTAAAGTCCATTCCAGCAACACAAAGAAAAGGTCCATACTTAGCTCTAGAGAGAGGCGAGATTGGGGAGGGGATATGTTTTATTGGACCAACTTCTGTTGGTGGAATGTACAAGTTTTCCAATACATGGAACTCTTTGTGAGGACCCAAAGAAGAGCTCTGCTTGGCTCAACAGTTGGTATGTTCCACCAACAGAAATTGGTCCAATAAAAAACATTCCCTCACCCACCTTCTCTTTCTATCATCCTGAGACCAGCAGAGCTACAACACTGCAACCAACTGTCCTTAGCTTGCGCACTTTCTCTCACCCCCAGGGTCCTTCTTCCATTCTGATCTGATCTCCCAAACATTCCCCCTCGCTGGGACCCTGACACCCACTCCGAAACACTGTCACGGTTTCCCCCTGCCCCAAGCCTCCACCTTACTAGTCTTTACCCTCCGAGCTTCCTGGTGTCATGTCCTGCCGGATCGGCCTTCTCCTCCCCCATGCAGTTGCTGTTCTCTTCAGGTGGGGCTTGCTCTGTAATCAGGATTGGCCTAGCTGCATACTCTCCAGCTCATGGGGCAAGCTGCCCTGTTCCAGAGTGTCTGGCTGCGCAAACCCAGGAGACTTTCTCTTTTCTTTGCATGTATGTTTGCATCCATGTGTGTCTCTTCTTTCATCTCTGTGTGAGCAGCGTGATTCTCCTAATTTGTTTGTCTTGATCTATGCTAATTTTTCTCACCTTCCTTTGGTGTCTGTCACAATAAATTGCTGCCCTTGTCAATCTGAAACCTGCTCTTTCTGTTTGCATTGTGTCCAGTGGAGATTTTGAAAAGAGGTACGACACATTAGGGGATGCAGATGAAAGTATAGGATGGAGAATACTGTATTATGGGATGTTGAAATCACGGTCCCAGTCACCCCAGTGCAACTCATTTTGGTCCCATAAGGCACTGCAAAACCTTCCCAAAACTCCCTGTGCTAGATGGTGGTGAGTTGCACAGAGGGATAGGTAGCCAGGGTGCACTGCTCTCTGCATCGATGCAAGCAATGTAATGACTGCGGCAGCTGTATGCCGACGTAACTTAGGCCAGCACAATGCTGTAGTGTAGACATGCCCTGAGAAGGAAGTGAAGTATGAGGAGAGATTAATAAGACTGGGGCTTTTCAGCTTGGAAAAGAGGCAACTAAGGGGGGCTATGATAGAAGTCTATAAAATCATGACTGGTGTAGAGAAAGTAAATAAGGAAGCATTCCACCAAATGAAATTAATAGGTAGCAGGTTTAAAACAAACAGAAAAAAGGATTTTTTCACGCAACGCACTGTCAGTCTCTGGAACTCCTTGTCAGAGGGTGTTGTGAAGGCCAATACTATAACGGGGTTCAAAAGGGAGCTAGATAGATTCATGGAAGCTTGGCCCATCAAATGAGTATTAGCCAGGATGGGCAGGGATGGTGTCCCTAGCCTCTGTTTGCCAGAAGCTGGGATTGGGTGACAGGGGATGGATCTCTTGATGATTCCCTGTTCTGTTCATTCCCCTTGGGGCACCTGCCATTGGCCACTGTCGGCAGACAGGATACTGGGCTTGATGGACCTTTGGTCTGAACCAGTGTGGCCATTCTTATGTTCTTAAGTAACTTTCACCCAGGGACATGAAATGGCCACAAGTTGGCACCAGAACTCTAGCAATAGGAAAGGCCTGTTACACTGAGTGGCCAGGAATGTTATCTGTAGGGAAGAGGTGAATCAAGTTACTTTTCTTCCCCATAACCCAGCAAAAAGAATCATACATGCTGGAAGTTTAACCATTTCAGTGCCATCAGACAGCAGCAGTAGGATCACCATAACTAACATCCAGTGTAGTGGATGAATAGCCAGAGGTGGGTTTATTAGGGTCACGATGGGTAAGAACTGCTAAACCATCCTAAACCCCGCATCAGTTAGTGGTTTTCCCCACAATAATCCCTCCTGCTTGCTCTCAGCCTCAAAGGGATTGTTTCCTTAGATGATCTTTTCTGGGGTGAATTACTTCTCATGCTTTGCTTACAACACTCCTGCTAATACACCTCTACCTCGATATAACGCTGTCCTCGGGAGCCAAAAATTCTTACCGCTTTGATCCACCGGAGTGCGCAGCCCCGCCCCCCCCCGGAGCACTGCTTTACCGCATTATATCCGAATGTGTGTTATATCGGGTCGCGTTATATCAGGATAGAGGTGTACATCCCAGAATGATGTTTGCTTTTTTTGCAACAGTCTTACATTGTTGACTCATATTTAGTTGATGATCCACTATAACTCCCAGATCCTCTTCTGCAGTACTACTTTCTAGGCAGTAGTCATTTCCCATTTTGTATTCGTGCAATTGATTCCTAAGCGTAAGACTTTGCATTTGTTCTTATTGAACTTCGTCATACTTATTTCAAACAGTTTCTCCAGATCACAGCCAGCCACGTGGGCTGCATTGCATTTGTGTTTACTGTGACAAAGTTCCCCCTCTCCTCTAGTAGGTCCTGCGCTTATTGGTGGATTTCCTCCCCTCCGTGGTGTTCCACTTGAATGAAGCCCACAGTCTGGATCAACTCCTTCTATGTCTTATTAGGAGTAGCGGGGCTTGGGGGGAACCCGGGCCCGCCCTCTACTCCGGGTTCCAGCCCAGGACCCTGTGAATTGCAGCAGTCTCTATAGTGCTACTTGTAACCGCTGCTTGACTGCTACAGCTCCCTGGGCTACTTCCCCATAGCCTCCTTCAAACACCTTCTTTATCCTCACCATAGGATCCTCCTGGTGTCTGATACTGCTTGATTGTATGGTGTTACCTCAATCCTCCAGTAGTACACCCTCTCAGTTCTTAGCTCCTTGTGTTTCTGGCTCCCAGCTCCTCATACGCACTTCCTTCCTCTGGCTCCTCCTCCTCTGACTGGAGTGAGCTCCCCTTTTTATACCAGGTGCCCTGATTAGCCTGGCCTGATTGGCTGCAGGTGCTCCAATCAATGTAGCTCTCTCCGGTGCCTTCTAGAAAGTACTTAATTGGCCCCAGGTGCCTTAATTACCCTGGAGCAACTGCCATTTTGGTTCCCATGGTACTAGGGATTTGCTTAGCCTGGGGCTAATATACCTGTTCCTTAGTACTTTCCTGTAGCCATCCNACCTTCTCTTTTTAGTAGCATTATCAGGGCCCAGCAGGGCTGACATCCTCCTCTCTGCTGGGTCCAGCACTTTCAAATTTCAGTGTTTTATCTCCTGAAATGGGTATTCGCATTTTAGTCTCCACATGCCTCTCCAGGAGAGCAAAGCAAAGATCAGGAAGAGGGAATCAGCCAGCCCAGTGTAGCAGTCTGCGTCCTAGCTGATCATCACAAAATTGAGCTTTTCTGTATTCTCCTGCTGGTCACTTGACAGCTCTGCAGCTCCCTGAATTTGGGCCTAGCTCTAAATTCTGCATTTTATGCTGATGCCTGGGAATCCTGTCTGTCTGCATCCTCACTGAATTCAGCCCCAACACTCCACACCAACAAACCGAGGAGTGGTGGCCCCTCATAACTGGTTCAGTTTCTAACGACCTCCTGGCTCCCTCCCATCCTCTGAGCAGCTTCCAGAGGCCTAAGGAGTCTGAAATGCGGATCTGATGAGATTATTCCTATTCGCTCTTCTCGGAGAGCAGGTATATGTGTCACCAATCTCTCAACCCTGTGTTTTTTCCTTTTCAGTGCTCCTTCCTATTCATGAGATCTTTGGATGGTCGAACCACCTCTGCTGTCCCCCCTCCGGGCCCCCCTTTTGTCCCCTCTCCAGGCCCACCTTTTGTGCCCGGCTGCCTGGAGGGGTGGGTCGGATACCGAGGGAAATGTTACTATTTCTCAAGGGACCTTTGATGTTTCTCAGGTAGCCAGCACGTCTGCTCTTCGTTCAGTGCTTCCCTGGCAGTGATTGACACCCAGGAGGAAAAGGTGAGACAGGAGCAGATTCCTTGTAACTCAATAGCTTGGGCTTGGCATGACAGACAGAGCTGGAATCTGGGCAGAGCCCCACCCCTGTAGTGAGTGGGACCTTTGATGTTTCTCAGGATCGGAGGCAAGAATGAATGAGATTCTGGAAGCTAAACCCCTGCCCTGGCTAACAATGGGGCTCTGTGATCAGTACAGACCTTCTGAACCCCCAGCTTCTGATTGGAGACGGCACCTTCATGGCTTCCCAGCCTCCCCTGCCCTGTTTTGGGTTTTCTTGACAACCAGCCAGGGTGATTGGAGTTGGTGGCTGAGCCTCTCTTCCATCCTCCACTGAGAGACCCAAAGGAAGCTGAGGGAAGGGAGACGCGGCAGCAAAGTGCCGGTGTGACTGAGCTAGGAGAAGGGGAGCTGTGGGCAGTAGGTGCTGTTGCAGAGACGAGCCTGGGAGATACGGAGCCTCTGGGATATTTCAGGAAGGCAGGAGGGGGCAGAGGAGGGCAGAAGAGAGGAAACCATTCTCTTTGGGGGGGGGGGTATACATGGGGGGGGGACGCGGGGCGGGGGAGGGGTATACATGCAGTATGGATTCCCCTGTCCCAGAGTACAAAGGGGAAATCCCACCCAAAAATGAGAGACAAGCTGAGGCCTAGTCTGTACTAGAAGGTTTAACTTCTTTTAAGGATTCGCCTCTTGGCTTCTGACCAGAATAATTCTATTGATCTAAGTCCTAGTGAAGCCGTTATACCAGTAGAAAGGGGCCTTGGAGCAGTGTAGCTTATTCCCTTTCCTGTACCTGTACAATCACTTCTGTACCAATGCGGCCAGACTCAGGGGGGATTGTAATGCTGTAACTATACTGGTATAGCTCAAGTGCTGCAGCTCCTATGTGGAGACAAGCCCTTAGCTATACAGTTGAGATTTCCTCCTGTACGAAGCCCTGTGGGGCAGGACCGGAGGAACACAGCAGAGTCTGATACACACTGTCCTGTTGTGAAGGATTTCATGATGCGCTATGCAAACCTCGTTGAGCACTGGATCGGCCTCAGAAGAGAATCCGGCCAGCCCTGGAAGTGGGTGAACGGAACCATATTCAACCAGCAGCTGTGAGTCCATTTCTTTCTCTTTGCTTTCCCAGTGAGAAATCACAAGCGATGGAAATGTTAGCTTGGACCGATCCACAGCTTACCCCATTAGAGCTTTTAATCTTAAACCCGGTGTTAAAATAGGGCCTACCTCTTCTGTGCAGCACAGTCCAGGGCAAGCAGGAGCGTGTGTCTCTGGACTTAATCTGTGCTCCCAATGTCCTTCCTCCAGCGTGTGTCCTGGAGGGAGTTAAAACTCCTGGGGGGTAGAGTCCCAGTGGATGAACATTTGCAGTGAAACAGGCTGTAATGCCAGAGGCTCTTTGTGATCCCTTGCTGATCAGAGCAGCTGCTGCATTTGTCTTGAGCATGGGCTGTGCACTGGAAAGTCAGTGCCTGTGGAGGTAAGCAAAGTGCCAGGGGGTGCTTGATCCCTGGCTCTGCCCCAGGCCCTGCCCCCACTCCACCCCTTCCCCCAAGGCCTCACCCCTGCCCCGCCTCTTCCCGCCCCGGCTCCACACCTGCCCTGCCCAGTTCTATCCCCTCCCCTGAGCGCGTCACGTCCTTGCTCCTTCCTCCTCTCCCCCCCCACCCTCAGAGCCTCCTGCGCACCACAAAACAGCTGATTGTGGTGGGCAGGAGGTGCAGGGAAGGAGCGGGAGGCGCTGATCTGCAGGGCCCACCGGCTGATGGGAGGTGCTGGGTGGGGGGAGCTGATAGGGGGACTGTTTTCCCCATGGGTGCTCCAGCCACGGAGCACCCATGGAGTCACCATCTATGCCTACGTCTAACTCAAAGGAACTGGGCCTGGGTTACTTTTAATGTGAAGGTGCTAAAGAGACATCTCACTGTTGTGGTACACTTCAGTTTTCATGGTCTGCAGACTCAGGCAGAGGCTGTTACATTGGCTACACTTTGTTCGTATTTTTAAAGTTTGCTTCAGTCATTAAGGGTTAGAAATTTATTTTTTTAAGATAGCTGAACATGGTCGTGCCATGGAAAAATTCTGGTTTGCTCAGCTGCCCAGAGCCGCCCCACTCGGATCCCTTCTTCTGCTTGCTGGGCCTAATGATTGCCTGAAACGTTCCCCCCTCTTCTGATCCTTGGCTGCCAGGCAGGAGTTTGGGGTGATCCTGTTGCTGGTGTAAAAAGGGGAAACCCTGAGCCCCCGTGAGCACGGCAGCTCTGCTTCCCCGTCCGAATGTGTGGAACGCCACCTTGCTGGGGACTGATGCGGGTGGAGGGGGAAACGTTCAGCTCCTGACTAGCTCCATGACTTACATTACAGGTCTGAAGTAAGAGCAGAAGGGAACGGTGCGTATCTGAGCGACGTCTTTGTGAGCTCTTCAAGGTGCCATTCTCTGAGAAACTGGGTCTGTAGCAAACCTGATGCATATACAAAGGGAAAGGAACATGCAATGGGGAGAGACTAGTAGGGATGGCAAAGTTTAACCGGGTAGCCCATAAGCTTGATGCTTATCAGTAGGACCCTACCAATTTTGACTCAGGGACCAAAATAAGCCTTTCCCCGTGAAATCTGAGGTCTCCTTGTTCCTAAGCACGCCCCAGCAAAGGGGGCTCCTAACTCCGACTGGGCAGGGGAGGGACAGGACTTGAGGCCTGGGGAGGCACGGAGCTGGCAGCGGAGCTGCACATAAAATGTGAGGGTGCTGCAGCACCCCACGCACTCCTAGTTCCCTGGGTAAATCTTTAACCTATCGAATTGTAATTGGTTCCCCAGTTACTGTTTTTACACGTTATTTACATGCCTAGGGACTAGTAGATCACTAGAGATCAGTGTGAATAGGACCTGTTTTCTGGCAATGGAAACAGTAATTTCAGATTTTGAAACCCTTTATGTTTTGGAAATATCAGATCTATATTATATTAATACAGAACATACAGGCATGACATCGGCTCCCAGTTACAACCTGGACTGTGGGACCACTGAGCCCCTTAAACTCTCCAGCCTGGGCTGTCTGTCACAGCGCCATGCAAGTGGCAAGGAACAAAACCCCTCCATGTACTGTGATCACTCAGCCATCAACATGTGGAGAGACACAGCCAAATGAGTTTACCAATGTCTTTTTCACACGTGCCTTCTGCTTAGACAGTGTGGTTTGTTCAATACCCATTGTGTCCTTCAACTCCTTCCTGAACCTTTATATGTAGCAGGTGCTACAACAGAAGTGGCCGTATTTACTGCAGTGATGCCTCCTTCATATTTATAAATTGGGCAGTAGGTCATGATATGTTTAAATGATACAGATATTTGCAATAAAACAGTTTATCACCTATCTCAGCATATAAATATTCATTGACACACACTTACGACACATTCAAACTCATTTGGGCAGCACACATCTTCATACTTTCCAATGACATACAGTCATGTTGTGGGGTTAGCACTTGTCCAGGTTTGGAGAAACTGTGTTCAGCATCAACTGAATTGCACGGGATCGCCAAAAGAACGTGCGCAATCTGGCTAAGTTTTGGCAAACGCTTGTCTGCTTTTCCAAAAGCTGGAGAGAGAAATGTCATGGGTACTAGGAAGATCATTTACAATGTTCAAGTAAACTGCCCATTCACCCTCCGATACAGAACTCACCAGTGGAATTCTCTGTTCATAGTCACTACGGTTGTGGGAGGACATGAACTTGCTTGGGATCAAGGATTCTGACATTGCAAAAAAAATCTATATACTGTCTGCTATCTATCTATATTTAAGTGCCCCAACAGTTTCTCTCCATAGCTTTGAAAAACTTGATGCTTGAGATTGTCCTGTCCAGTGCATTCTGTCCTTTGTACTGAAGTGTTGCCAGCAGATCAGAGGCAATGTTTGTACACTTCTGTTGGTAATGTCAAAAGTGATTCAAATTGAAGTCTTTGTATGTATATGACTCTATTTATACAAACTGTATATATGTATAAAGCGAGAGAGTCCTGTGGCACCTTATAGACTAACAGAAGTATTGGAGCATAAGCTTTCGTGGGTGAATACCCACTTCGTCAGACGCATGCCGGACTAACACGGCTACCCCTCTGATACTTGTATATATGTATGTGATTGCTTTACCATTTAACAAATTCTCTTCTTATTTATTTTTTCTTTATAATAAACCTTTAAGTTTAGATGCTAAAGGATTGGCTGTCAGCGTGGTATTTTGGGTAAGATCCAAACCTATACTGACCTGGTGACATGGTTGGCCCTTTGGGGTCAGAAGAACATTTTGTATATGTGAGCAGAGTTTTAAAATAAACTTCTCACTGTACTGGACATAGGTGCTGACTGGGAGCCAGAGAACTGGAATGCAATCAGGGGGCTGTGTGATTTCTTCTTTGCTTCTTGATCGTGTGGGGAGTGTGGGAATCAGAAGCACAGTTTGTGACTAGTTGGGGAGTTTAACTTCAGTGTTACCCACCAGTTTTGGGATTATCTGCTCTCCTTTTTTCAGCCTGCCCTGACCTTAGCATTTCCAGTGAGGGCTGCCCAAGGCTCCCTGGGTCTCTCAGGCCTCCACCCAGCCTTGTACTATCTGTTCCCTTTATTTCTGATTTTTCATTTTGTCGTGCAAGTACACCAGTAATTGTGAGCTGATGCTTTGTTGCATCACCACTCTCTGCCCTTTGTTATCTTTTTTTTTGTTGCTATAACATGATGTGGGTGCACATGAGACCACCCCCGTCGCCTCTGCCTAGAGATTCCGGAAATCAAAGATGATTTTGGGGAAAAAACAGCAATAGCAGCAATTTCCAGAAAACACTGCCCCTAACCCTGACTTAGGGTTGCAATTCAGACATCCAGAAGTGTCCAGTGATCTACACTGAACTCTAGATTTTGTTAGTGTTTCACAAAGTAGGCAAACAACCTCACCTGAAGAGATCATTGTAACTTCTACGTGGAGTGGCTTCCCTCAGCATACCACTGCCTATTTATTAGGGTTGAGCTGAAGTGCAACCGTCCTTCTATATCATAGATAAGTAGGGTGACCAGACGTCCCGATTTTATTGGGACCGTCCCGATATTTCGGTCTCTGTCCCGCGTCCCGACCGATCTTTGGTCAGGATGCAGGACAGAGATATCCGCAGGCAGCACTTTTTTTTTTTTTTTTCTCAGCGGAGACTCGCTCAGCTTTTTTTTTTTTTTTTCTCAGCAGCACCCCCCTGGCCACGTGTCCCGATATTTTATTCCCCTCATCTGGTCACCCTATAGATAAGCAGTAAAAAAATATTTTATTTGCTGCTTTAATTGCCTTTGAGAGGAATCAGGCAGAGCTTGCCCAGCTGCTGTCTCTTAACCTGGACTTTATGTTCCGCCATACCTCCTCTCCCCCCCCCCTTCCACAACACTGGTGAAAGTGGTCATTTAATTCAGGTTTTATGGGCTCTAAGGCTGCAGGACACAATGTACTGCGTATTTCAGATTATATAACTGGAACTAGATAGAGTTGATGGAAGAGACATATTCTGTGAGTAGTGTCTCTGTCAGCGCTCCACTCTAGGACCATTTTTCCAGGGTCCCCTAATTGGCCAGAGCCCCTAGGCACGGGCCCCGTTGGCCCAATGGCTCATCCGCCACTGGGATGGGGTCTCTGCTGGAGCTTTCAGATGGGGGCAGGGCCCTGGACTCGCTGACTCTCCATAAACCAAGTGCAATTGTCTGAGGTCTGGTCTAGACCACAGCCCCACACCGGTCTGACGCCCTCCCTCGGGGTGAGACAAGGCCACGTGCCTGATTGACTGTGGTTATACCGCCCCCTCCCCGGACACCCAGCGCCAGGCTGGTGTGGGAGCTTCTCCCAGGACAGTCCCACCCGGGGGCGGGGCGGCGGGAGACAGGCTTGGAGCCGGCTTTTTCACAACAGGGGGTTGCTACAGACGCCAAAGGGCTTCAGAGACCTGATCTGCTACAGGCCCCATCCGCTGGGCCCCGCCCACCCATGACAGGCACCCAGCTGTGTGTGTGTGGGGGGAAGCAGAGCCCCCCAGGAACAGGCGCGAGCAGAGAACCATAAGGGGCATAGGTGCCAACTCCGTGGCTGCTCAGGGCCTCTGCACCCACTGGCAGCCAAGCTCCCCTCACCCCCCCACCCCACCACCTCCTCCTCTTCTCCTGAGCGCCCTGTGTCCCTCCGCCAACCTCCCAGTGCTTCCAGCCCAGTCGCGGCCTAACAAGCTCCGGGAGGGAACATGGTGCACTCAGGGGAGGAGGCGGGGCTGGGGCAGGGATTTGGGGAAGGAGTTGCAATGGGGACGGGGCCTCATGGAAGGGGTGGAGTGAGGGTGGGGCCCTACAGCTGCAAATTTATCAGCCTAAAGGCCGTGGGAAACAGAAGGGTGGACAAAAAAGAAAAAAAAGGTCCCTCATATCTTTCCCCGTCAAAAAACTCTCCATGCCACTTTTGTGGCCAGGCGGGGCATTAAAAAAACAAATGCCCAAACCGACCTCCTCTGAACCCTCCACCCCCTTTCCCAAACCCTAATGCGCCTACCTTTGCTCCACAAAATAATCCTTAATAAAACAGCCTAAAAAAACGTAACTGCATCCTATATCCTTTGCTTCCTATTAATCAAAAAGGCCCGTACATAAATTGTAAAATTGCAGGACAATCTGTTGCTTGTCTTGTAAATACAGGTGCTAGCAAATCTGTTTTACGGTCTGCTAAGTTTTCCTCTGTTCCCTTGTCACCTTCTTCTGTTAATGCAGTTGGTATTTCAAATCAATCTGTTCCCCATCCTGTTACCAAACCTCTTTCTATTTCTGTAAAACCTATTATAAATCAACATGCATTTTTGCTTAGTCCAAGTTCTCCTGTTAATTTATTAAAAAAAAAATTATGTAATTTACGTTGTACTATCTATTGTACACCAGATGGCGTATTCATAAAAGTTCCTAATGAGAATACTAATCTGGTAATGGCCACTCTCCAAACTCAAAAGCCAGTTCAAGTAAACACAGCTCTCAGCAATAACCTTGCTAATTTGTTATCGCAAGTGCCTGCTTTCCTTTGGTCTCAGCATGCAAACAAAGTGGGGCAAATTCAAACTGTGGAGCCAGTTAAAATCCTGGTTAACCCTTCTAAGCCCCTTCCAAGGGTACCACAGTACCCACTGCGCCCTAATGCAGAAAAAAGATATAGCCCCAGTAATAAATTCTTTGTTACAGCAAAATATTATTGTTCCTGTGATTAGCTCTTGTAATACTCCTATTTTCCCTGTAAAAGAACCAGGGAAAAACACTTATCGCTTTGTTCAGGATCTCCGTGCAATTAATGCTGTTGTGTTGCCATCTTTTCCTGTTGTTCCAAGCCCGGCAACTATTTTATCTTGTATTCCCTCCACAGCTACTTACTTTACTGTTGTAAATCTTTGTTCAGCTCTCTATTCTTTCTTTTCTATTCCTATTCACCCCAGTAGCCAGTATTTGTTTGCCTTTACCTATAAGGGACACCAATATACTTAAACTCACTTACCCCAAGGGTATACAAAATCACCTTCCCTGTTTTCTCAAATCCTAAAAATAAAATTAAATAATGTGGTCTTTTAAAAAAAAATCTATGCTTATCCAATATGTAAATAATCTTTTGCTAGCGTCTCCTTCCTTTGATTCTTGTAAAACTGATACTGTGGTTCTTTTAACTGCTCTTGCTTTAAAAGGTCACAAGGCCTCCTGGGAAAAGCTTCAGTTGTGCCAATCTAAAGTGCACTACCTAGGTCATAATATTTCATCTGGTTTTCGTCATGTGTCAAACTCTCGTATTACAGCTGTTTTAAAAATACCTAGGCCTGTTACTATATCTCAAATGCAAACCTTTCTTGGCATAACTAAATATTGCAAACAGTAAATGTTGGGTTATGCTACAATAATCAAACCACTTCAAAAGTTAAATAAAATAAACACCCCTGAGCCACTCTTGTGGTCTCAGGAGGCAAAACAAGCGTTCATAACTATTAAACAAGCTCTATCTAGTGCGCCTGCGCTAAAACTCCCTAATTATGCTAAACCATTTATTCTTTACTGTCATAAGCAAAATAAATTTGCTTTGGCTGTGCTAACACAAAAACATAAAAATAAACACCGTCTACTAGATTATTACAGCACTGCATTAAATCCAGTAGCTACTGGCTTTCCGCCATGCCTCAGGGCGGTAGCAGCAGCCGCCTTGGCTGTACAAAAATCTAAATCTATTGTTTTAGGCTCACCTTTAACTATTTTAGTACCTCATGCTATAGCAGCTCTTCTGTTAAAATCTAAAACACAGCATGTGTCTACTTCTAAACTTACCAAATATAAGATTATTCTGTTATCTTCGTCTCATATTACTTTGGCTTGTTGCCCCATTCTAAATCCTGCTTCCACAACAGACTAGACTCCTTCCTAATCTGGGCCCTGGTACAGACCTTGTTAGTTCCAACAGCCATCTTAGGTGGAAACTAGGGTTTTTTTCATGACTGGCAGCCCCTTTTGTTCTGTTCCACACCCTTTTTATAGCTTTGGCACAAGGTGGGAATCTTTTGTCTCTCTGGGTCCCCACCCCTCCTTCTAAATGGAAAAGCACCAGGTTTAAGATGGATTCCAGTATCAGGTGACATGTTCACATGTCCTGTGAGACCCCAGCCTCCATTCTTCCAGGGCTGACCCACAGGTACCTAGGAAGGCTTACAGGTAAATAAACCATTTACAACCAATTATCCTAGTCAATGGAAGCCATCAAGATTCCAAACCACCATTAATGGCCCACACTTTGCATAATTACATAGGACCTCAGAGTTATATTTCATATTCCTAGTTTCAGATACAAGAATGATACATTCATACAAATAGGATGAACACACACAGTAGATTATAAGCTTTGTAATGATACCTTACAAGAGACCTTTTGCATAAAGCATATTCCAGTTACATCATATTTACACTCATAAGCATATTTCCATAAAACATTATGGAGTGCAACATCACAATTGTGTCTATGGAGCACAAGAAAGAATCCATCTCACCACTCGTTCTGTGCAGCGTAACTGTGGAGGCTGCTGCGGCTTTATTTAAGAAAAGTGTCTGTTCTGTTTATTCTACTCACTCTGTCTCTAATGCCAGTGAATGCGCTCTGCCAGAGCATGTTCCTAGTGATGTGTGTGTCAGCAATTCAAATGGGGGTAGTTAGACTGGAGCTGAGCACCTAATACAAATTTTAAGTATTGTTAAAAAAACAAGTGCAGGAAAGTGGCTGAGCAAGAAGGACAAAAGAAGTGTAAAATGCTAATGCCCTAGGCAAGGAACAAAGAGGAGGAAACTGGGTTTGTCTCTCTCAGCTGATACCTTTCCTGCAAATTCAAACCCCAGAGAAGGAATTGTCCCTCCCTACTTATGCCTTAGAAGCAAAGGGCCAAATCTCTGGCTGATGTAACTCAGCGGCACTCCACTGACTTCAGTGGAGCTACATTGATTTACACCAGCTGAGGATCTAGCCAGCTCTGTTCATTCTTCATTCCAATGCATGTTGGTATTAAGCTTCCTTCATCCCCCTTATGGTAATTATCTTGGTGCTTGCAGGCAAAACTGGAGGTGGTCTGGGTTTTACATAGAGTGACCAGATGAGAGGAAGAAAATATTGGGACACATGGGGGGGCGGGGGGGGGGG
>QXTE01000967.1:16682-26967 GCA_003942145.1 Platysternon megacephalum
CCGCCCCCCCATGCATCCCTTGCCCCAAAACTCTTTCCCTTGTGCCCCCATGTCCCCTCCAACCCACTTTCCCCAACGTGCGGGTTCTTACCGCCAACTGCTGCCTCCAACACCGGTATCTTCACCACCCAGCTCTGAAAACTTCGACCCTTACCCCCTGCACTCAACCCCCATGACCATGCAGTATAGACATAATGAAGTGCAGCACTCAATGCAAAGCAGTGGAGACAGGACATACGCAGATCTCTGATTGTACCATTCCCCATCCCAAACCCACCCCACCCCATTGCCCTTTCTTGATTCCCAAACAGTTGTTTCTTTCAATAAATTTATTTTCTTTTCAATAAATGGATATTTTGGTTTTGAAAACATTCTTTATTATTGCATAAAGTAAAAGATCCCTTAGCCCAGGAACCAGGCACTGCAAATCATTGAAGCAAACACAGATTCCTACCAACATTAACCACAGGGCACCAGACATTACTGCTGGCTTTCAGCCTCAAATTGCTCCCTCAAGGCATCCCTAATCCTAGCAGCCCCGTGCTGGTCCCGTCTAGAAGCCCTGCTCTCTGGCTGTGCAAATTCAGCCTCCAGGTGTTGAACATCGGAGGTCCATGCCTGCCTGAATATTTCACCCCTCCCTTCACAAATATTATGGAGGGTACAGCACGCGGATATAACCGCGGGGATGCTGTTTTCTGCCAAGTCCAGCTTCCCATACAGAGATCGCCAGCGGCCCTTTAAACGGCCAAAAGCACACTCCACAGTCATTCGGCACCGGCTCAGCCTGTAGTTGAACCGTTCCTTGCTACTGTCAAGGCACCCTGTGTAGGGTTTCATGAGCCACGGCATTAGCGGGTAAGCGGGGTCTCCAAGGATCACAATGGGCATTTCGACTTCCCCTACTGTGATCTTCCTATCGGGGAAAAAAGTCCCGGCCTCCAGCTTCCTGAACACGCCAGTGTTCCGAAAGATGCATGCATCATGCACCTTTCCGGGCCACCCTGTATTAAAGTCAATGAAACGCCCATGGTGATCCACTACCGCCTGGAGTACCATAGAGAAATACCCCTTCCGATTAACGTACTCGGAGGCTAGGTGCTCCGGGGCCAGAATAGGAATATGCGTCCCATCTATCGCCCCTCCACAGTTAGGGAAACCCATTTGTGCAAAGCCATCCACAATCTCCTGCACGTTACCCAAAGTCACGGTTCTTCTGAGCAGGATTTTATTAATGGCCCTGCACACTTGCATCAGCACGATTCCAACGGTCGACTTTCCCACTCCAAACTGGTTCGCGACCGATCGGTAGCTGTCTGGAGTTGCCAGCTTCCAGACTGCAATAGCCACCCGCTTCTCCACCGGCATGGCGGCTCTCAATCTCGTGTCCTTGCGCCGCAGGGTGGGGGCGAGCTCCTCACACAGTCCCATGAAAGTGGCTTTTCTCATCCAAAAGTTCTGCAGCTACTGCTCGTCATCCCAGACTTGCAGGACGATGTGATCCCACCACTCAGTGCTTGTTTCCCGAGCCCAGAAGCGGCGTTCCACGGTGCTGAGCATGTCCGTGAATGAGACAAGCAATTTCGTGTCGTACGCGTTACGTGGCTCGCTATCATCGTCGGAATCCTCGTCGGACTCCACACTGTCACTTTGGATCTTAAGGAACAGCTCGACTGCTAAACGTGACGCGAAGGCGAGACTCGTCAGCATACTCTTCAGCAGTTCGGGCTCCATTTCCCGCAGACCGAAACAGAGCACACAGATCGCGCTGCACAGAAACCGTTGAAAGATGGCGCCAAATGTGGACAGAAACACAGGGATTGCTGGGATGTGAAGCGATGCATCACGGGGCGTTGGGACAGGACCCAGAATGCCCCGCGCCCACCGCCCCCTTCCCACAAGCCGTCGCGCCAAAGTGGCGTGAAAATGGGAAGAGGTGCTCTGTGGGATAGCTGTCCGTAATGCGCTGCTCCCAATGCCGCTGCAAGTGCCGCCAATGTGGCCACGATAGTGCGCTGGCAGCTGTCAGTGTGGACAGACTGCAGTGCTCTCCCTATTCAGCTGTACGAAGTCAGTTTTAACTCACAGCACTGTACATCTGCCAGTGTAGCCAAGCCCTGATACCTTTCCTGCAAATTCAAACCCCAGAGAAGGAATTGTCCCACCCTACTTATGCCTTAGAAGCAAAGGGCCAAGTCTCTGGCTGATGTAACTCAGCGGCACTCCACTGACTTCAGTGGAGCTACATTGATTTACACCAGCTGAGGATCTAGCCAGCTCTGTTCATTCTTCATTCCAATGCATGTTGGTATTAAGCTTCCTTCATCCCCCTTATGGTAGTAATCTTGGGGGTTGCGGGCAAAACTGGAGGTGGTCGGGGGTTTACATAGAGTGACCAGATGAGAGGAAGAAAATATTGGGACACATGGGGGGGGGGGGGGGGGGGGGGCAAAAAAAGTGTGGGGGGGGGAGTGCCACAAAAATCGGGACAAATTGCGTCCCGACCGAACATCAGTCAGGACGCGGGACAAACACCTAAATATCGGGACAGTCCCAATTTTATCGGGACGTCTGGTCACCCTAGTTTTACAGAACTGTGTGGTGTCTGCAGGTCGGCTGATGGGCCGGGATACACCGAGACTGGAGGAGAAGTGAGTGCAGCAGTAGCAAGTTGCATTGGCAGAGCTCTGAGGCCCAATACTGGGATGGCAGGAGCCTTGCAGGTCAGGACAAAGTTGCTTTAGCAGAGCCGTGTACAAGAAGTTTGGGCCGTGGTTGGCTCCAGCTGATGCTCTTAGTTTCACTATGATCCCACTCAATCCAAAAATCCAGCGTAAGATTAAGTAATCGCCATGTGAATCCCCAACTGGAGCAAGCTTGGAAAAACCACTCAGATGCAAGGTCTTGATTTGTGGGGGGTGGGGTGGGGTAAAATGGGGAGGAACCATGGGCAAAACGGGGACAGGGCCATGGGGAAAGGAAGGAGTGGAATGGGGTGGAGCAGTGGGCGGGAAGGAAGGGGCAGAACAGAGGTGGGATCACAGGCAGAAGGGGTGGGGAGGGGCCCCCCACTTGTTCTGGCCCAGGGCCCCAGGAGACCTTAATCCACCTCTGCCCCGTCCCTGCACACTGGTCCCTTCCCCTATGCTTGCAGCCAAGATTGCCTGACCTACCCCACACCCCTGTCCTCCTGCATCCCCATTCCCCTCCCTCATGCCAGTACTCTGCCCAGCACATCCCCCCACCACCTTGCACACACACAGTCCTCCTAGATCCCTGCACCTGGTTCCCCTGCAGCCATTCCGTCCCACAGCCAGTGCCTTTGCAGCCCCTCCCTATCTAGCCCCCCATTCTCCTGGCCCTTCCACCCCTCCCACATCCCTGCACCCCATTCCCCCTGCAACCCCTCTCACATCCCCACACCCCTGGCATCCCAGGCTACAGCTGATGCCTCTGTGCCCCTCCCCGCCCAGTCACAGGTCCTTGAGCACAGCCAGGTTGTCGTACTCCCCATAGATGTGGTCCCGCTCCTTGCTCAGCAGGTCCAGCTAGTTCAGGGCTTCAGCCACCGGAAGTCCAAGTTTCTCAGTCCCGTAGGCCAGACAGGCCGGGGTGCTGCAGTGCATGGAGCCCTGGCATGAGTCCCTGATTCACACGGCCATCGGGCATGCAAAATGCAGGGCCCCTTCTGCTCTCACTTACCCCAGCGTAACTCCGTCCGCTGGAACAGGGTAACTCCTGGGCTGCCTAAATGGCCCCGTCCCTTGTTGTGAATGTCCCTGAAGCGGCCACATTGGCACAACCTCTAGAACGGTTCCTGTCTGAACAGGCCGGGGAGGGAGTCGGATGGTTCTGCAGGAGAACAGCAAACACAGTGCGGAGTAAGAGCCAGACTACAAATATCAACGGAGGACAAAGCCGGCCTGTACGTTCCCCTGGCCTGGCACTCGGGCTGGCTGGAAAACAACAATTATTCCACTGGGTGAAAAAAATTGAAATTTGGTTCCTTTCTGAAAGCAGCATGACACCCACCCCAACACACACACAGCATGACCCGGTGGTTCTGGGCTCCACCTGTGATGTAGGAGACCCGGCTCCACCTCCCTGCTCTGCCTGAGTTGGAGTCTGACTTGCTCAGTCTCTCCTGTTGGAGCTCGGCCATTTTGTATAAATAATTAAATATTCACTGGGCCAAAAGAGACGGCTTCTGTGTTGTTTGCAGTGGGGTTGTAGCCATGTCGGTCCCAGGACCTGAGAGAGACAAGGCTGGTGAGGTAACAGCTTTCATTGGACCAAACGCTACAGACAAGAAACACCGTCACCCGTGGGCAAGCACTTGTCACACAGCGATCACTCCATGTCTGATCTTTCCATCCTCGTCCTCAAAGGAAACCTGCCCGACACCTTCAAAAGCCGAGCCTGGGCGCTTACATTCATAACTCTGCTGCACGCCCAAAACCATGGACTGAACGGGAACTTTTATCCCAGGACTTGCAACTCCCTGGGCTTGCAATGGCCCTTTCATGCCTCCATCTTCTCCGAGTCCCAGGCAAGGGATCCCACCGCTCGCTCCTGCATGGCAGCAGCACACAAGCCCTAGATTCAATCCCTCTCCTTCCCCTTCGCTTTGGCATTGGGATCTGGGAAGGAGGAACTCACCTGGGCTCGAATTCAGTGCCACTGGCCCATTTCCAGGGCTGGCCTGGGTCCTCTGGAGGCTGATCCAGTGATTGGGGAAACCCTCGTAGCGCAGCATGAAAACCTTGGGGAAATAAGAGCAGAGGGAGAGCAGGTATCCAACCCTGCTGACTGGTCCCTGCCCCACAGGGCTCTGTGCCCAGGGAGTCTGTGCTCTCTCACAGCAGGGCAGGGAGCCTCAAAGGGAAGGCTTAGTATGACAGGAAGCCTCACCCTTGTTACCAGAAATTGGGCCAGCTAGTAAGCTTAGGGAGGACTAATGACCCACCAGAGTTTGGCAGAAAGCAGCACGTTTATTATACTGATAGCTAAGCTCAAAAGAAGGGGTGGGGGTCACACTCACACTCGCATACTCACGCTCCCAGGACAGGCACGGCACTGGAGACATCAGAATCCTTCAAGGTGCGTGTCCCACAGCGCAGCGATGGACGGTGCGATGAAGGTGAGTTTCCCGAGGCACGATGGATGCAACACGGCGAACCACTGGCCAGGCGGTCTGGGCAAAGGGCCTTCACGGGAGGTACCAGCTTGTGAGTGTAGTGCACTCCTGAGCACATGGCCCCTTCCCCTTTTAAGGACCTGCTCCTCATGGCCTGCGACTAGAGATGATTTGGCCATGTCTGGTTGGTCACACTCCACCTCGGGCAGTGTCCATGCATTGGGTGTGTGATCGCTGCCTAATTAGAGTCCCAGACACCTTGTCTACCTGTAAAAAGCAACAAAGAGTCCTATGTCACCTCAGAGACTAACAAATGTATTGGAGCATAAGCTTTCGCGGGTGAATACCCACTTCGTCAGATGCATGTCTACCTGGGAGCTCTTCTGATCTTCCAGCTGTTCAAGCAGCCCATTCACCCCACAAGCATTCCAGGAGGGAGGGGGAGGGGGAGGGGGAAAGCCACTTCACAGGTATTCAAAGAGGGAGAGGAGACAAAGGGGGGGAAGGTGTAACAGACCTTCTGAACATACAGGTTATACAGAGCATACAGCTCACTGCTGCTCCTACAATAGATCCGTCTCTTTTGGCCCAGTGAATATTTAATTATTTATACAAAATGGCCGAGCTCTGACAGGAGAGACTGAGCAAGTCAGACTCCAACTCAGGCAGAGCAGGGACGTGGAGCTGGGTCTCCTACCTCACAGGTGGGCTCCAGAACCACCAGGCCATGCTGGGGTGGGGGGACTTATGTCGCTTTCAGAAAGGAACCAAATTTCAATGTTTCTCACCCAGTGGAATACTTGTTGTTTTCCAGCCAGCCCGAGTGCCAGGCCAGGGGAACGTACAGGCCGGCTTTGTCCTCCGCTGATATTTGTAGCCTGGCTCTTACTCCGCACTGCGTTCGCTGTTCTCCTGCAGAACCATCCGACTCCCTCCCCGGCCCGTTCAGACAGGAACCGTTCTAGAGGTTGTGCCAATGTGGCAGCTTCAGGGACATTCACAGCAGGGGGGGGGGGCATTTAGACTAAAACATAGTCCAATGCTCTGGCTGCTGTTGTTCATCGGGCCACCGTTCACTCTATTGCTCTGCCCCAATGGCCCTGCACTGTCACCTTCTGTTGCCACCTGCCACTGTGACCTCTGCGAGTCGGTCTCTCGGTTCCCCCAGCGCTCAGTGATTTCAGCTCTCAGTGGGGGAACCTCACTGCTAGTGCAGGCTGGGCCGTCTCGTCCACAGACACACTGTCCCACAGCAGGTCTAAGCACTTAGACCTGTTATCAGTGATTTCAGCTCTAGTGGTCACTTAAGAAACCAAAAGACTCTCTATGAAGCCTACTCCGCTCTCTCTCTAAACAGGAGAGAGGGGCAGGCCAAATAGTGCCTGTGACTCTTAGAGAGAGCCCACACCACCAAGCAAAACACCTGATCCCCACCCTCTCTCTCTACACTAGGATCTGGCATCCAAACCTCCTGCTTAGCGAGTGCAGTTCAGTTGAGGGTGACCAGGGCTTAATTTGTAATGAAAGAGGTGCCGGGGCTCAAGCAAGTTTGTTACTTTCATAACTGATGTGACCAACCCAGAGGTCCCAGGGCTATGAACTGCTGAGCCTAGAGGTGCCAAGGCTCAGCCCTGGCAAGTCCTAGCACAAATTAAGCACTGAGGGAGACCCCCTCATTCAGTCAGGCTAAGTACAGTTCTGCTGCCCTTTACTCAGACAATCAGGAGAACAACATTTCATGACCCCCATATTTAATACTTCAGTGATTTGTAACCCACACCAGCCAAAAACAATCACTTGGGCAGCACAGCTCTGTCTGCTAGATACCTAGGCAGAGTAGGTGTGTTCATGTAAATAGAGTCTGGTCCTGAAGCCTTTCCCCCCACCCCTGGCTCATCACTAGCTGTCAGGGGAGAGCTCAGTCAGAACTTGCTTTATAATTTGAAATTATAAGGTTGGCCAACATTGCCTAAACGAATTTGCCAACATTGTCATAAATAACAGCTGTGTGAGGAAGCTAGTCTTTGTTCAGACTTTTCAAACCCATTGTGCTTTCTCAGGTACAAGTATTTTCTCATATACTGTGTAGCTTTTAAAGTGTGCATTAATGTCTGAATTTCAATTCAAATTTCCAACCAACAACTAAATTGGCAACACTGCATGAAACGGGGGGGGGGGTGTCGTCTAGGGAAATCCCTGCGCACACATCGATAGGAACATGCTCTGGCAGACTGGATTCACTGGCATTACCAGGGAGCGGGGTCAGAGCACTGGGGTGACCATTTTTCCAGGGCCTCCCAATTGGCCAGAGCCCCTGGGCACGGGCCCCGTTGGCCCAGTGGCTCATCCGCCGCTGGGATGGGGTCTCTGCTGGAGCTTTCAGATGGGGGCGGGGCCCTGGACTCGCTGACTCTCCATAAACCAAGCGCAATTGTCTGAGGGCTGCTCTGTTCTACAGCCCCGCACCGGTCTGACGCCCGCCTCGGGGTGAGACAGAGCCACGTCCCCGAGTGACTGTGGTGATACCGAGCTAACAACCCCATAGATACCCAGTGCCGGGCCGGTGTGGGAGCTTCTCCCAGGACAGCCCCGCCCCGGGCAGGGGGCGGGACCCAGGCTCGGAGCCGGGTTCTCACAACACGGCTCCTCCCTGTGAAAGGGAAAGGAAAAGTGAAGTGCTTCAATAAGATCAAACTTACCAGAATGAAATGGTTCAATTTTTTGGTTTCAAAAGGACATTTGGCTTCAGAATTTTAGTTCATTTGTTATGAGATTGTGTCTTTTATGTTTTGTGGCACACAAGCAGAGAAGTTAGAGAAAACATAAAATACTCTTGCTGGAAGTTCGCAATCTCTTGCTAATTTATTTCTTAGGAGCCAGAACAATAACATGTAAGAATCCAAAAAATCAGAGGGAGAGAATGTAGGGTGCTGCCAATTACAGAGAGGCACAATTCACTGGGTACCTGCTGACTGACTGCTGCTAAGCCCCGATTGTGTTCTGCCCTACTGAGCTCCCTAGCATGCAAGCAGGTCAAGGAACCCTGCCCCAAATTTAAAGTCACAGTATTCAATTTTAACACAACCACAAATACACCAGAGCATCACAATTTTCTGTTTTACAAGGTCTCTCCTTTTTTTGGAACCCTTGTTTCTAAACATGCCATGCAGGATTTGAATGAAATTTCAGCTACTAATTATTATGTGTGTGGAATCATCATTAATGTGTATTCTGTGTAGTTATGTTGTTGGCATCTTTAGGAAATTTGGGGAAACAGGAGCACTGGGAAAGCCTGTTCCTCCACCCCCCCCCCCCCGCCCCCCATACACACACACACACCTATAGGATCCCTGCCTCATTTATTGCAGAATTAATGTTGCATAGGAAATGCTCATGCTGGTATTTCCTAACTTGGGAATAAGTGATGAGAATGATGTTAAACCTACTCAGGGCAACTACACCAGCACAGTATAACCACAAAATAGTGCAGTCTGGCCATACCCTGTCCTTCCCCTGGATTGCTCCAACCTGCCTCCTATAGCAGGTGCTGGGTCAGGGAGGCAAGGGATGGGTTCTGCATCAGTCACACAGTCCATATCCCCCCAGCGGCAAAAACCTTTGTAAAACTTTTAAAGATAATGCATCTACATGTGATTATCCCCTGTCCCCTAGAGAAATACGGTGTATTTGAATGAGTCTGCCTGTGCTTGTCTTGATGATCAGAGCTCAAAGGTGCTATACAGGGATCCTCTCCCAAATGATGCTATGCCAAACATAAACGCACTTCCATCCTATACTTTGAAATCAAGAAAGAAGACATCTCTCAGAAGGTAGGAGTGAACATTTTTTCCATTACAATAGAACTGAAATCTCCTTTTGTTAGTTACATCAGGAAATAGCTCTTTTCAGGTCACCTTGCCCAAGGCAGACATTTGCAGAAGTCAACTTGTTGATTATTTGAATCTATAATGCAGCCACGTGGGAACAGAAAGGAGATTCTTCTGAGTCTTTCACATGAATTGTCTCTTATAGTCCATACCTTGGGTGACTTCTGGAGTGGATTATTGCAATGTTCTCTACCATGAGAAACTCAGCCCAAGCACAGCTACTGCCAAATGCAGCTGTTCACTAAATTGCAGGGGAGATTACACCTAGGAGGAAATCCTGGGCCATTGAAACTAATGGGAATTTTGCCATAGACTTCAATGAGGCCAAGATTAAATATGTGAGGAGTGATGGTCGATCATTCTCACNATTTTATTTGTAATAATTGTCTGAATGCCGACTGACTGAAGAGTGAGTAAAGAGTATTGTAGTATAAGAGACCTACCGTCAATCAAACCCTAACCCCGCCCCTGTACCCCTTAAGCCCCACCCCTTGATCCCTTAGTCCCTCCCACCTGTCACCGGAAGTCCCGCCCCATGGGGGTATTACTTCCGGGGCCAAGGCGGCCACATGACCGGAAGCAAGATGTATCATGTGACTCCTCTAAGAACTCCTCCCACCACCCTCTACCAATCAGGATGGGTTTCGTCCCGAAAGGACCGCCCCGAGAGGAGATTGGACCAACCAGGGCAAATTCTGGAGTGGGGTGACCCATCCGGAAGTGGGTCGTGTGACCCCTCTAAGAACTCCTCCCACCGCCCTCTACCAATTAGCATGGGTTTTGCCCTGATAGGACTGCCCCAAGAGGAGATTTTGACCAACCAGGGCAAGTTCCGGGGCAGGGTGACCCGTCCGGAAGTGGGCCGTATGACCCCACTAAGAACTCCTCACAAGCCCCTCTGCCAATCAGAGTGCAGCACCATTACCCCATAAGTCCCAGCGCCGGACAGAGGAGGCCATCTCTTACCAAGGACACGTGTTTTAGAAATTGTGGAAAGGCTGCTGAGAGGAAACATGGACTCCTTCACCACCACCATGAGAACTTCGGACTTTGTTTTATCCCCGAGGGTCTTTGACCATCCGCAGAGAAAGCGCTACATCAGCGACAGTTCCGAGGAGGAGGGGGGAGCAACCAGGAGAGCCCTTTGCCGGAACCCAAACCCAAAACCCAACTGCTTGTGAGACACCCCGATGACCATGGTGGCCTCACCCCCTTAGAGGTGGAAGGCGATTGCGGCTCGGGGGAGTCACCGGCAGACAAG